>LTAE01005177.1:4302-27208 GCA_001647135.1 Pontederia paniculata | reverse complement strand
TATATATATATATATATATATATATATATATATATATATGATTATTGAATAAATATAACAAGATCAAAACAAAAAAAAATCATGGCAATATCTTTAGGGAAAGGGGCAAAACATTTATGTATGGTACCCTAAACAAGTATGCAACTGGGAAGACGTCTATGATACATCTCGGCGAATCCTGTCACTAAAGTTAATTAATATTAAACACTATTCATGTGGAAGACTCGTGGACCAGCAATAAACAAAGAACTAAGTCTTATTGTTGGAACTTTAAAGACATATCAAGGAAGTTGTTTAATTGAATCTACTTTACAGCTTTCTGTTTGGATTTATGTTGTGTTATTAAACATGTCAAGTTACACATGAACATTGACTAATAATGGCGTGCATTTCCACATAACAAGATAACCAATATGGCTTAAAGATTCTATTTAAGCAAAGGAAATGTATCTATTATATTCACCTTGTGCATAAGAACACTTAAGATTCCAAGCAACAATCTATTATTACATTGAGCTGGACTTGGTTATAAGTAGTCTGAACTTTCCTTAAGAAAGGAATTGGTTTACCTATAATTAATCGCCATAATTATATATTTCATTTAGCTGTCAAGCTTAGTCATTCCCCTGTGCATAACTAATTTATTCCTCCACTCAGATACTTCATCTAGAGCCTCAAATTAATCATTAGTACAATCCAGCTTTAATGTCATTTATAAACGAAACATTTTTTAATGTTTACTTTACATTATTGTATATGTTATAATAACCTTCATATTTCATAATTGAGAGTGTGCAAGAAACAAGTGCTTGACAGCTAATTGATGCATTTTCTTCCATCTGTTTTTTTATATAGAATTGCCATATGATTTGCCCTATCTTATGCATCCTATGAGGAAACAGTCGTACTAGATGTTTAAAAGTATAATTATAAATTATTGCATACTAAAATATTTAGAAAAGTATACTTATAACATGCGTCATGGATTGGTTATAATCTAAAGTTTACATTAAGATCACCGACAGAATCTAAATATTGGTCTGATTCTGGATTCATCAGTATAAAGAAAATTAACAGGGAAGTTGCACCACATTAATTTGTTTCGCCATCTCTTAAGAATGCTGCAACGTGCAATCTGACTAAATGATCTGTAGCATCAATTTAAAACTAGTTTACAGTGAGACTGCTAACCAAATTTGTTGACATTATTGCATGTGGTCTTTGATCAGGCATCATTATGGTCACGAGTTCACATTAGAAGTTCATGTAGCACAAGAATCCGTTTCCGTTTGTTCTAATCCGGAACTAGTTACAATGATCGAGAAAAGATATCTCTAATCTGATTCTAATTTAAAAAAAAAAATGCATATGCATGGCATTGTTCAGCACGGAGTTTTAGTTCGACAGGTAAGAGTTTAGAAAATATTATATGTTACCAACGGATTGGAATGAAGCTCAATATATTATATGTTACATCATCATCCACAAAATCGAATGCTTTGAGCGCACTGTGTGGGAAATGATTATTATCAATGAACACAACATCCGAAATGGGAAGTGATTATTATCGATGAACATAACATCCGAAATTCCGAATGGATCAAACATAAGAATGGCACATAGCTACTCATTCGCATAATTTGTGATTGTCAAAACAATGTCAGCACATAGCTAATCATTTGTCAATGCCAATATAATGTCATAACATGTCTAAGTTATCTATGAGATCGCATTGCCAAATTCAGAAGATTGTTTATCCATTATATTGCCACTAATGAGATCGTATTGCCAATTCAGAAGTGTGTACATCCATTATATTGTCAAAGTTGTTTTAACATTCTATCCAAAAAAAAAAAAAGTTGTTTTAACATATATATGTAAGTTGAAGTGGAAGCATTGCATGAACCTTATTGCCCTTAGATCAATTGCACTATGCATAAATATTATAAGAAAAAGAAGTGTTCATATTTTGATCCAACATTGATCATATTTCTATTTACTGACCATTCATATTGGATCAACAAAGCGGCTCGGAGCTGATCTCCAATCATTGGTACTCCATACAAGAACAGAAATGGCCATCACCCGAGTAGACCTCGAGATTATTCAATTGATCATTTTGAACAGGTACAGAAAGAAACAATGTTAAACCAAGGAGACTTCAGAAAGGGTCCCCATTCCGCAAGCTTCCTCTTGCTTAGGACCAGATAGAATGAACAAACTATAACAAAATACCTAAACCAATTTCCCTTATTCTCTACATCTGTATTGGTAGTATCTAAGAGAGAGGATATCCTCCAATTACATATTTTTCTCATATATACAAAAATGAACTGCCTTGAGACTACAAAACTCACCTCTAGCATCCTATGGTGGATCCTCCTCTTGAAAGTCCCCTACACAATCCCTCAACTTAAAGAGGGAGTAGATAAATAGATGTATTGTTTTATCTTTCTGGAGATACTATATACTTGCATAAAAGTTTATTTGTGGCCACTGTACAATCAGGCTGGCAATCTCTTTTGATAAGAAATGTAGACTGGATGCCCTTCTGGTTTAAGAGGCATCATTAACCCAGGACTCTACCAAGAATCATGAATGACAACTTAAGCATTTCAGTACTATTTGTCATCTTGTGTTCTCAGATTGGCGGTCCCTCGATTCCAACTTCATCACAGCTGTTACAGTTGCATTACAAAAGAAGCACCTTTGCCCATTCAAAAGATGTCTGGTAATGCAGCCATAACAAGATGTGTGGTGGCATGGTTCAAATAGAGCATCGGAATCACAAGCATAACAAATGCAACAGTAGTTTTCCCCTTCCTCGTCAATGGCTCCAATACTTGATTCTGCTTCACTTTGGACTGCCTCCATTCTAATTCTCAGGAATGTGGAAAACTGTTCCAGCTGTGCTAGCTCTGTTAGGGAAGCATCCTCCCTCAAGACATTGCTCTGGAAGGCGAGAAGAAAAGTAAGAAGCTTTCACTTAGACTGATATCTGATCCTCTCAACCGAAAAAAATTTAGTTGCATTTCATCGAGGATCAGCATGTGATAAATCATCGCCACAAGTTCTCACTTCTAAGTTCCTAAAAGAAATAACGTCTGTACTCCTAACCAGACCTCTTTTTCCCTACTTGTATGTTCTTTTTGTCCAAATGAAGCTTGCCTAGCATTCTTGTCAACTACATGAATTGAAATACAAAGTAAAAGATAAGGTTCAGAAAAGGAAGGAAATCTTACCCAATTGTAACCCAACAGATACTGAACTCCACAACGAATGGTAGCAGGACAATCCATACTTGCAAACATCCCTAGAAAATCATTCAGCTCTTTTTGTGTCACATCCGCACTAGTGTCCATCAGGCTAACTATGATGCCAACAAGAGGTGCTAAAATCATAGTCCGATTAGTTTTCTCTTGATATTGCCCTGGTCGTCTAACTGAACTGCAGGAGAAGTACAGGAAAATCAATCTCAATTAGGTAGATAAGTTGGGAATACCCTTTAAACAAACCTAGGCCAGGAATAAAGAATCAAACATTCTCAATTATTTCTCAAGTTTGAGTAATAATTACTTATTACTAGTTTTGTGCTGTTACAAACATTTTAAAAGGGTAAACTTACGAATCAAAAAACTCTGAATCTGAAGCTGAAATTATGTGATTCAAGATAAATACAATCAATTCAGTAAGCCGCCGTAGATTCATATCAGAACCAAAGAGGAAGGCTTCGGGTATTTCACGTGTACAAAATTCCAGAACCCTTGCAAGACTGCATGAAAGATCAAACACAACACTGCATTTTCTTTGTTGCAGATCAGCAATCTGAAAGAAAAACCAGGAACTGATTATCTTGCTTGCATTTACCAAGATCATGTAAAATATTTAACAAAATTAAAGAACATTAGCAAATGGACAACCTTAGAATGTGTCTGTGGTATAGTGTTACTTGACATCCATCCATATAAAGAAGATCGCTATATAGTAATTCCAATTAAACACAAAGTGATGCAAGAGGTTCCAAAGATGATTTCACATAGCTTGGACAATATGTTTATATTGATGGTCGAAATAGATATACTTCAGTTAGGTGGATGCTCTCAACTCCAGAATACAATATTCTTCTAGAAGCCAGCCCTCACCTTCAGAGAAACTCAAGTAGTAATCATTCATGATGCTTACCAACCATCCACTTAAAATCGAATCCATCCATCCAGTATGTACAATTGTACATGAATGGTTATTCTAATATTTGCTTCAGGACGTAATCTTACAATGGCTCTATATAACTCTGGTTGCGTTTGTTTGGATGAAAATTATTCCCATAAAAATATCTTTCACCTTTACCAGAGTTTGCTGACCAAAAGGATGCTACTCAGCAAAAATATTCCTATCATCCCCAATTTAATAAAGTATGGAAAATATGTTTGCTTTTAGCCTCTCACATCATTTTTTTTCTGAAAGAGATGTCATATATAAAATACACTTGGTATTTTTCTCTCTTGGCTTATCTTTTTTTTTAACAACTGAACGCAAGAAAATAAATTATTCTTCTAAATTTGTTTTTCCAACAACTTGTTTTCAGCAGAAGAAAACAAAATTATCTGTTTGCTTGGAAGAAAATGTTCAACGGGAAAACTATTTCTGTGAAAAGATATGTTCTGAGAATTTTTGTGCCTCTGTTTGGCTGTGTATAAAAAATAACTGAATATTTTTTATACTTAAACTTATACCAGTAGTGACCCCATCACTTGGAATGGAGAAAATGTTCGCTTCCAAAATATGGGAAAAAACATTTCTCCAAATTTCTGTAGAATTATTTTATTAAGAGGAAAACATTTTCAATTGATCAACATTTTTTTAGTTACCAAACACAAGAAAATGGGGAAAACAATTTTAAAACAAATATCTTACCCACATACAAACACAACTCTTAGGGCCGGTTTGGATGGAAAACAGGAATGGAAGAATAAGTAAATATTTTCCCTCGAATATAACATCAGAATAAAAACTAGGTGTACATTCCATAGAATATGATATTCTTATGTATGTTCATATTCTATATCGTGTTTGGTTTAGTTCGAAGTAAGTTAAAATGATATAATAAAATATTAGTGTAAAGAAAATTTATGTAAATAAATATTTGAATGGACTATTATTTACCATGTTTAATATTATTTTTTTATAAGAATTGAGATCAAACATTTGTTTAAATAATCTTAATTTACATTTTGTACATTTATAGTATTGCACTTTTACCTTTCTAATTATGTATAAATAATTAATAGTTATGGTAATAGTAGCTGACTAATAATATATATATATATATATACACGCACATATATATTAATGAATTCTTATATTATTATTTGTGTACATTAATTCGCATTGTGAACTTTAATGAAAGTTTAATCACAATATAAAATAATGTAGTAATTCTTATTTTTTTAAAAATGAATTTGACTTAGATAATGGGTGCAGCTTATAATATTTACTTAATTAAATAATAACTATGATAATCTAGTAATTAACTAATAATAATTAATATATATTTTAAAATTAATAATAAATCATTACTAGTTATGTACATTATCGGTGCAAAATTTAATAACCTTTATTAATATTACTTTATTAACACTTTACCATTTTCACAAAGTATAAAATAATATAATGATTATTGTTTATAAAGTGTGAAAAGGTTAAGAAAAGAAATGACCAAAAATTATCGGTGGAATATATTTGTATTCCACCAAATAGAAAGAATTGGATACTCCATGTTTGAGGAATATCTAGGATGGTTTTCATGTTTTTCGAAGTGATTTTATGATTTTGAGATGTTAACCAAAATATCCTACTCTTCAGGGTGCTTGGTTATATTGTAAGGGTGTATGGTTGTATTCTATAGAATAAAGCGATATTCCATCATATATTACATAGCCAAGCGAGACCTTAAGTTAATCTTGATGGGAACAGAAGCTACTCAGTTCAACCTTGATGTCTACCAGACCCCTTCAGATCCCTTGAGATAATTCATAACATTCACTACCATAGACTCAATTGATTATAAAGACACTCCATGCCGACATGAATATCACACTCTAGGGAACAAAGAATATAGGGTGAACAAGCAAACAAATAGGATTTCTCCCAAATACCAGGGTCTCAAACAAGGATCTGAAAACATGTCACAGTGCATAAAATACGTCCGAGTTCCTCAATCAGAGAAATAAGCAGAAAGGGAAAAGACAACATGTAACAGAGACTGCCAGTCAACATTATGTAAAAACTGAAGACAGTGAGAAATCAAATAATGTATACCTGATTATTCTCTTGCATTTCTCGAATGGACACCGAGAATTCAGTCATAGTCCAGCTAAGTGTGTTAAATAGTCGGTTAAGGAATAAAGAAAAGAGAGCATCATCATGTGTGCATGTATCTCGTAATAAAACCTTCATGAAGCAAAGGGAGCATATCGTCAAAAGTCACATTAAATTCACAAACAAAATGAAGCAGAAAAAAAAAATCAACTGTTTTCTAACCTGGAAAAGAGCTGCTGATGATGATGATTCTGCATGTTTTGAGGAACCAAATCCAAAGCCCCTACAGAGCCTAAGGAGAATGTTTGTAACTGGAATCCAAGATCTATTATCAAATGTCAACAGCAATGCCCTGGGCATTCTCTGAATGGCTTCTTTATTGCTCTCAAAAGCAATCAAATAGTCCTTGCATTGTACCAAGGCTGATATCGAATGAAGAAGAAGATCTTTGATGTCAGCACTTGATATTCTTGAATCATTGAAGTGCTTAACAACAAATGTAACCTAAGAGAAAACAAGAGAAATTCAAATTATGATGATTTAATGATCTCAATACATAGCAAACAAAACTGATATTTTGCTAGACACCCTTGTCATTCAGTGATATTTTTCATCTGCCGAAAAGTTATTGCCAATGAGAACCAAATCTAAAGAGAGCGTCCAAAATAGTTTTTTATGGATGAAAAAAAAATGGTGAAACATTACAACTTAATCTAGACTGGTATCAGCGAATATATATCACAGTTATCATGATGTCAACAAGATTGTGCATATGCATCAGGCAACCACGATTTATTATCTAAAATCAACAGTGTATTGGCAATGTCATGAATAACAATTTTCCTTTGGTAACAGAAATTTGTGTTCTACTTCCTTGTTGCATAACTGATAGTAACATCGACAATAATATCCATATTACTTTCTTTTTTTCTTAATCAATGAAAGAAACGCAATGAGCTGTTACATACAAAGGAAGTGAGCCCTTGCTTGATAAATATTGAAGAAGAAACAAACGGAGGATCACTTTTGCGCAAAGCATGAAAAGAGTCGACCTGCAAGAGGGACAATGAGATTTGAACTTTTAATATTCATCAATACAATGAACATTACAGATAGCATAAAACAAAAAGGAAAATAAAAAATCAAAGGTACCAGTGATTCCAGATAATACTCAGGAACATAATGGAAAATAGAATCAGTGTTGCTCAGAACCAAAAGCAATTCGACAACCCACATGCATGTTGCATACATCCCTCTTTGCTTCCAATGTGAAAAAAGAGAGATACGATACCTACAGTAGAACAAAGTGATGTGGTAAGCCTTAAACTTTTATATTCAATGGTGATAAAAGCCCAAGCAAATAAAAGGTGAAATGTTTTGGCCACTCCGTACAAGCGGATCTTCAAAATGTCAATTGAAAAGTTATGAAAAGTTCCAATGCCACCATATTGAAACAGGTCAGGACATCACTTATTGGGTTATAACAAGCTGGATGATTGAAATGTCATACTAAATCATATTCCAGAACAAGCTATGAAAAGACAAATTTGTATTTTTTTTGGATAAGCATTATTTGGTTTTTTTTTCTTTTTTTGATAAAGCACTGACACTCATTATAATGATTTATAAGTTACATCTTGGACTTCTAAATCTTACTTCTGAAAGCACACTTCAAAATAAATCTTTCAAATACACAATGGTGAATTCAGCATATTTCTCAACATTGCATCAAAGATTTCAACCCTCTCAAAGAAGAACATCAAAGATTTCAACTTGAAAGTGTTGAAACGTCTTTGAATGTCACAAGATAACCATTAAAATATGAAGTTCGAACAGACAGCGGAGCGGAGACCTTCCCATTGAGGTGACAGTTTCTTTAACCATTCCTTTCAAGCTTCACATCCAACTTTTACATTCAGCCATTATACGGCATGCACAGTACATGAAGCAGGCATTTCCTAACTACATTAAGTCCAAGATTGCAGGAGCAGTTTTGTAACTTACCATGCACATTGCCTCACATAATCAACCAATTCCTCACGATACATATTACGAACTTCCTTAAGGCGCTTCACTTCTTCAATACATGACCTTTCTCTTATTTGCTTATCTGTATCATCTAAAAGAGACATTGATTGTGACTGATGAGACATGTAATAGAATGCCTGCATATTGCATATTCACGTCAAGATGTTAGCAGGAACAAAGCAGACACTTATTGATTCACAAGAGACATAATATTTGTTTTTTAGGAAGACAAAAAAAAGACATACAGGTTTTACATCAGGATACTGATATGATAAAGAGTTGGTTCAACGACATCCACCGTACAACTCTCTTTTTCTTTTGAGAGATGATTACATCCTTTTTCTATTCAATGTTTTACAATTCTATTTGCTCAGTTCTTATCATAGTTGACTTGGAAGACAGACTGATAGATGGGGTCATCCAAAATTACCTAATGAAACTACTTGGTTTGCTACCAGGTCAATGTGAACTGCATGTCTAACCCCCAAGGTAGCGCAAAGAAAAGTTTACAATCATTTGATTATTTTTCTAGAATAAGAATGTGAAGAGATATTTTTAATAGACCCATAATTTAATTCTCCTCTAAACAGAAAATGTCCAGGAAAGTGCAAGAAACGGCTCATATAGTTGCTGCTTGGAGATTATTAAACATGAATTATCAATAAAGAAGGAAACAGTTATTCCTAATAACTCAGCCTAATTCAATGAGTTCATGGTGCAACTTGTAATAGATTTAACATGAGGAACATAGCTCAAAAATGTCATAATTAGAGTGTTAGCTTATGCAAAATTAATCCCGAAAAGTAGAAGTACAGTCCCAAAAAAATTATTTGAGTTAAGCCACTTGCCTGCCTAAACTTTGGTGCCACACCTAAATGATAAAGCAGTAGCATAACATCTAGGAGCTCCTCCTCCTGTAATATATCTGAAGATGATTCATTAAATGTTGGTATGCTCTCCCTAAGTTGTAAAGATTGATATCCAAGGTCGTTTCTTGATTGATCACTTGTACTAGGTTTATCCATAATATCATCACTTAGACCCCTTGAGCTGCATTCAGCAGCAACATTAACAGATCTATCCTTAATCAGAGTACATGAACCCTTTGAGCTTCCAGATGCATATCTGATACTACATTTTGACGCCTGGGCAGAACCAACATCAGAACTTGAGCAACAACATGGTTTTAACCTGGTAGAATGTGTTACTCTAGTGTCTACATCATCCATGCAGCCTTCGTCCCACTGCACTTGTTTTGTTACTTCGTTGTTGACATTACAAGAACTAAGGAGGCTATTCGAAGAACCTCCTATTCTGGGAACTCCAGCACAGTTGGAGTCGTCCTTAAAGAACAAGTGAACAGGAAAGCATCTCTTTCCACCTCGATGAAGAAATCCTCCATCAGCACCAACATTCTTTCCTGAGCCTTTTGTCATTCCAGATATGCCTTCCATGGGAAACCCTTCAGAGAGGAAATGAAGTATTACAGTATACAGAGAAACAAGTACCGAATTGGTTGAAACACTGGAAGACGTCATCTTCTGTTCCACACCCCTGACCTTCAAGATGAAAGTCTGTAAAAGTATCCTAAAAACTGCACCAGGAGGCTGAACTGGCAATACTGGAGGAACAAAGCGTATGACTAAACCACAAAGCTCTCGGTGCATCTCCTCAATCTGTGACATGCAAGTTTAAGTTTATTATGACGACGGTGCATAGGATTATTTAAGAAACAACATTTCTTAAGTATAGAAGTTCCAAGTCAATAATGGTTCACATGGTGTGGGACAACCATAAAAAATAGTCACTCCCAATGAAAGAAAAGAGGTTTTGGACCACAATGTTTAACATCAACTACAGGTTACATGTATAGCCTGACTAAGATAAGGAGTAGAGAGAAACTGTAGTATAGATAATCTCCAGATCAATAAATATTAATTTGTATTGCTAAGATTACATTATCAGGAATCAGATTTATTAACGACAAATGAGTGCTCATTAATGATTCACTTAAGTCAAAATTCTCAATATTTCAGGAAACAAACTGGAGCAATGAATAGACATCAATATAGTGGAATATTTGATTATCCTGTAAACCTGATTCCAAAGTTTTTTTTAGGGGGATCTCCAACGATTAATTAGCTGGTATGTCCAAAATTCAGCTTAAAAGATATAGTTTTTATACCTAAATGAGGAATTCAATCAATTCAGCACCCGAATATCATTTATGTAACATGGCAAAAGTGTTTGATAGAACTGATAAGGCACACACCTAAAATTTCCAGGATGTATTCAGGTTGTGCAAGTAGAAGAGAGATTTTTTCCTTGAGCAGGGAAATTGGAAAAGATTACCATAAAGGAAATGAACTAATTAGATGCTTGATATATACATTACAAACTTGAATCATTGACCTAAAATGGGGCACAGCGACCATAATAGTAGCCAAGAATAAAGCAGGTTGCATTAAATGAAGATTTTTGAGGGGTCAAAGATAAGTAGTATATTAAATGAAGATATCATTGAGGAACAAGAAGGAGAAATATATTGCCTTGTTTATTGCTCCAGAGAGTGCCGTCATTGTTAGCATCATGCTACTTTCATTGCCGACATCCTCACATGAACCAGGCCACCAAACAGATGGAATAAGGCAATGAAGATCTTGCATGTTTGGGCTCTTCCTTGAGAGAAACTCTTCGAATGAGGAGTCAAAGTCTGGGGACTTCCACCACAAAACCATCATAGCTTCACGCCTAAGAATATGACAAGCCAGTGCTAGATACGGATATGATCCAGAATAAGGACACTCAGTCAGAACAAGTGATGCCACTTTACAACTGCATGAAAGTGCTGCAATTAAATGCTGCAATAATGCTTCAGATCCTGGGAAATCCACAAATAAGTCAAGAACTTGATCCAACACTGCATAATCATGTGGTTCCTGAACACCGAAAACATCTAAAAAGAAAGAGAGAAGTGCGCCCATTGCAACATACTCAAGACTACCCTCTTCTGAATGAATTATATTAAAGAACTCCAACATGATACCATCAGATATGGGATAAAACAGATCTTTAAGTGGTGCAAACCTTTTCAACCTTCTCAGTTTCTCAAAATAAGATGAGTCAGGTTTGTCCAAACAGCGAACCTCCAATAGCCTATTCAAGCATCTGAGCAAATAACTAGCATAGTGTCTTGTGCTTGGTGGAGCTTGGATGGGGAGAAACCCATCAATCGGATATCTGAAAGGGCGTGCCCCAAAATTCAGTTCACAGCGCTCACCCTCAGAAAGTGAAATTGCAGGATAGTACCCAACTCGTGGCCCCATCTTGCGTATATTATCAAATGCAACTCCAAGAGAAACGCCATTTCTGGAAAAGGAGATAACATTACTATCCAGATCTATACAACACCCAATCACATCACCGACAACCCATGGTTGACCATACGGCTTGGATTCCTTATTCCATTTGCTAACCCTCTTTCCATCAATTGCATATGAGTCCTCTGCATCCCCCACACCTTTCCTATCAGTAAAAGGGCATGCAATGGTCGCCCATCCAAGCTGTTGGACTCCAGATGTTTCCAAAGTCACTTCATACATCCACTTACCTTTCCACACACAAGCATTAGCTCTGACACTACTGAAGACTGAATGGCTCTCTACGAGCAGTGGCTTCCTTACAATCTTGAGATCTCCACACATGCTTGAATCATCTAAGGTGACCCTGTTAGTTCTGCAACCACGATCAATGATGTACAATCCATCATGTCCATAACAACTCAAATCTCTTTCTATTTGAAATCTCGGAATCTGCTTTCTCAATATTGAGCGGATGAAATCAACACCAATCGAGCTGCTAGACGGCCGAACTGACCAGTGCGGCAGATCAAATATGTGTTCGAGAGTCCGCTCCAGTGACCGACTGCCGATGTCATCACAATAAGATACCAAGTGAGACTTTTGGGGATTCCCTTTCGGCTTGTCATCTGATAGCAGAACGGCCAAACCCGAGGACAATCCAGTGACCCTAACACTATCTTCTGCCATTGAACTTTCCCTCCTAGTTCTTACTAACTTCTACTCCAAGCACATAAGCATCGTATCGTATATCACAATCCTCCTAGACTGCTTTCTGTGCTCAATCCATAAAAGCTTCAACTGCGAATCAAGAAACAAAACAAAACAAAAATTTTACATGTTGCATGTCTTGACATACCAGAAATTAAATAAAGAAGCAAACTTTATTGCAAAAGAAGAAAAAGAAAAAGGCAAGTTTGAATCGTTCTAGTCGTACAGAACAGACGAAGAAAGAAAGGTGCCGAGAGAAATGGAAAGGGAAAACAAAAAAATTGCAGGAACGGAAAACAAATTCAAAGAAATCGAGAAAAAGTGTGCAACAGAAGATACTTACAGTGATCAGAAAGAGGGGAAAAAAAAAGTTCACGCCTTTCGAATTCGATCCTCCTTCGTGGGGGCGGCGAAGAGGAAACTAGGGTTCGTGGACGCCATTAATGGATGGAGGAGAGAAGACGACTAGAGAAACACGAGGAAGGGAAGAAAAGAAGGTTTTAATTCTCCAGCAAGCAAAATCTTAGAACCACCCATTTCAGGAAACCCAATAGATTACCCGCTAGGATGCGCAGAGTGGCGGACGGGGGAGGGTCCCAGGCGTCTTCTTGGTGAAGGGTGCGAGAGAGGGTGGTTTTGTGGTTTGGAGACGAATATATCGGGGAAGGGGGAGGTGACCGGAGGCGATGGGCCCGACGCCGGGGGGGTAACCGGCACGTGTAGGGAGGGCGTGTGGGGGATGGAGGGAGAAGGCGCTGCGGATCCGGTCGAAAAGTCGCACGTGGGAGGAAAATTATAAGTATTTTATTTTTGAAATATAAAAATAATAAAAAATCGGGGGGAGTTTTATTGTCTCGAGAAATTGACTTTGGATTCTGGCAAAAGTTGGAGAGGGGACCACGGGCGGTACCGGTTTACCGTAAACTGCACCTCCGGTTAAATGAAAGATATTAGAAAACAAAACATATTTTAATCCTATTGTTATCATCATTAATCATTACACTTACAAACTTCTAAAAGAACTATCATTATGGAAAATAAGTGTATTCATTAATATATATTCGGACAAGTCTCAAATGCTATATATATATATATGAATAATTGGTTTGGTTTTATTAAAATTTTGGTATCTAGTACACATCTCCGTTTGAAGAGATGATTTATTTTTGGAATTGCTAAAAATGTAGAAGAAAGAAGAAATTTAAGCTGTTTGTCTTGATAAAATATTTTTAATAAAATTTTAAAAAAATAGTCAACAAAAATATTGTTGATAAAAAATTTCAAAAAAATGCTTTTTTTTCTAGTTGGAGTTTATTTTCCTTTCAAGAAATCATCTTCAAAATATTTTTTTCCCTTCTAAGTCATATGCTACATGAATTTATTTTCATTAAAATAAATGGATTTAAAGAAACTTTTAAAGTTTCGAAGAACGATTCTATACATTTTGTTTTAACTCTCTTTTGAATCGTTTGGAT
Source organism: Pontederia paniculata (assembly GCA_001647135.1). Taxonomy (NCBI): domain Eukaryota; kingdom Viridiplantae; phylum Streptophyta; class Magnoliopsida; order Commelinales; family Pontederiaceae; genus Pontederia; species Pontederia paniculata. Next base: position 13,317 of record LTAE01005177.1, on the reverse strand, counting down.
GCAGGAGCTTACGTTCTTATTAGGTTTTAAAAACTAATAAATTAAGTAGAGAAATTTTGATTTGGTGTTTGGATGAAAATGTGTAATAATAAAAAAATAATTAGATGATTTAGTTTCATGGGTGGATGAACTTCTAGAACTAAAATAATTTTATTTTTTTAAAAGATAAAAATATTAAATTAAATATATAATTATAATAATTGATTATTATTCATCTTATATGATTATTGTAGTAATTAATAATGTAAACTTCTGTTAAAATACTAATAATAATTATTATTTATTTATTTATTTAAATAAGAAAATAGAATTTAATGTAATATTATATTAAATAATACCTTCACACATTAAACATAACTTTTTATAATTTTATCAAGAGCGAGCTAACAAAAAAATTAATACCAAAAACTAATTAAGATAAGAAAAAAAATTAACAACAAAAAACAAAGTTAAAAATGAAAAGGAATGTAAGAACAAAAAATAAAATAACAGCAAAAAATAATAATATCAGTTAATAACTTAATTAAATATAAAAAATATAATTTAATATATTATCATATCAAATAACAAATTCATGTACTAAGTAAAATAATTAAGATTTGATTAAAGTTGAAGTAACAAAAAATACAATACAAAATAAGTTAAAAAAAAGAGCAAATAATATTTTAATTTAATTTTAATTTTAATTAAATGTAATAATGTAACATAAAAAAACTCATATTATAATAAGAAAAAGAAAAGTTGATGTCAGATAATATCATAATTCAAATATAATAATATAAATTAGTGTAATAATATTTTAATTAAGTAACTTAATTAGAAGGATGATATAAAAGTATAATGCTCAAAATAAAGTTAAGAAAAAAAAGAAAGTAAAAAATCAAAATAAAGGAAAGTTGAAAAAAAAAATGAAAAGCAAAAGAGAGAGAAACTTTGCTGCAACCTTAGAACCAAGCCAAGTTCCTGCCATTGGCGAGAACTAAAACCAACCAAGTTCTGGTCACGTGAGGTTTGACCAGAACTTGGTTCTGATAATTATTGCATTTTTATGCAAATGTTTGTCAGAATCACCAGGAACTAAGCCCAAGTTTCGAATAACAGTTCTATGCATTTTGTTCTAACTCAGTGTCGGAATTATAACATCTTTTTAAGTTTCATGGACTTAATGTATGGAAAATAAATGGAATCAATGCAAAAGTCTCAACTTTTGGTTTCAAAGAAGGGAGCTCGTACCTTCAATTTTTATTTTTAAAATGGTCAATTTAATGAGAAAAATATTAATTTATTTTTTATCTTGATTTTGAATTAATAAGGTGTCAATAATTTTGAAATTAATCAAACTTGGGTCTCATCATTATCCATTATAACTCTTTTCCATTTGGGTTCAAAGACATAATTTAAATCCATTAAACCCATATATATATGATGCATAATATAATATTTTAATATAAATATTAAATGTAATACTATTATCATTATAACTCGAACTAAGTAAATTTAAAATAAAATACATATATATAATAAAAAAATAAAATGAGAGAGGGTAAGGGATGGCAGTTATGCTAGCACCTTCAATCTCCTCACCTACACCATCTTCGTTTGGCGCATCTTAAAAATAGTATATACATTAGTGTGTTGATTAAGTTAACATACTAGTTAATGTGTTTGATAAGTATACTTCTAAAGAATCTCTTATTCTAAATCTATTTTTGTTTTGATTTTGATGCATATATCTAAACATAATATTTGCACATCAGATAAGATCAAATCTTTGCAGATTGAATATTCAACTCATTAACTGATTGTAAATATTGGTTGAGATACAAATACATATGAACACCAGATAAGATCAAATATATGCAGATTGGATATCCAACTCACCAACTAATTGTAACTATTCCGTTGAGATATATTTGCACACCAGATAATGTCAAATCCCTGTAGATTGGATATCTAAATCATCAACTGATTGTAATCTTAGTTAAGGTGTATAGTTGTATGATAGATCTAGTAGTTAGATGAAAATTTATTGTAATCAGAGTTAGAGGAACAGAAAGCTAACTCAGTTATATAGAACATATGAATAAGAAATAAATGGCTTTTTTACTATCATTTTTATTATTTTCTCAATTAAAATTTTTATATGGTATCAAAGCTTCTTCTTGACACATGTGTTTAACCTTCCTATAGTAGAGTTACTCACAAATTCTTTCATGGCAGAATCATCAAAAAAGTCCTTCAATGTGTATTCTCTAACCACGTCAGATTCTCTTGACAATCTCTTGATTTCTTGCAAATTGAATGGCAGCAATTATCTGACCTGGTCAAGAGCAATGAAGAATGTTCTTCGAGCAAAGAACAAGTTTGGCTTCATTGATGGCACAATAAAATGTCCATCAAATGAAGAGGCGAATTTCGAGTTATGGTCGATTTGTTATTCCATGCTTATAGCGTGGATATTCAACTTTTTAGACAAAGAACTGCGATATAGTGTTGCTTATGCTGAGGATGTTAAGATCCTATGGGATGATTTGAAGGAGTGATACTCTCAAGGTAATGAAACTAGAATTTACCAAGTTAAATATGAAATTTGTCTTTTAAAGCAGGACGACAAGACTGTTGCAGAATATTACTGCAAGCTTAAGGGACTCTGGGATGAGCTAGATAATTTTTTCGACATTCCTACATGTGATACATGCAATGCCGCAATCAAGCATGTAGCACAAAGGGAACGAGAAAAAGCTCATCAATTTTTGATGGGGTCAAACTCTAAAGTTTTTGAAATTGTGAGGTCCAATATTCTGAGCTCTGACTCACTTCCTTCCCTCAGGAAAATTTATTCGGTTGTCATTCATGAAGAACAACAACATAAAGTTGCACCTATCCAAGATGCAACACCAGTTCCTGCTGCTTTTCTTGCAAAGAATACTGAAGGCCAAATGTTTTTTTGGTGCTGGGAAAACGTCCACATTGTGATTATTGTGGACGGGAAGACATGTTAAAGCTACTTGTTTCCAACTGAATGAACTTCCACCCAACTGAATGAACTTCCACCCAACTGGAATCTATCAAGAAAGAACAAAAATAAAAAGAAAGGACAAAATAAATCAATAAATTCTCCTGTGCAGAATTCTCAAGACACCAACAAGTCACAATTATTTGGAGGACTATCTGAGACACAGTTCCAAAAGTTGTTGAGTATTCTTGGCACAGATGAGGTTACCATTGAACTCTTTCTGGTAATGCTCTCATTTCTTTGCCTTCTAATATTGATTGGATTCTCGATACTGGCGCATCTATGCACATGACAAATCAAGTTAATCAATTTTCGCAATTGACATAATTGTAAATGTGCCACAAGTACAGATTCCAAATGGAAGTTTCATTCATGCAACACAAACATGAATTATCAACTTTGGAGGTGATTTTGTTTTGAAAGATGTTCTTCTAATTCCAAGCATTACATGCAACTTGATCTCTATTGCAAAATTATGCAATGATATGAATCTTCGTGCTATATTTTTCTCAAATTTATGTGTGATACAGGACCTCACCATGAAGATGACGATTGGACTGGGTGAACTCCAAGGAGGTGTTTTATCACTTGCGCAAACTTGATACTACATCTAGTTATGCAAATAAAGTGGTGATCCAAGTGATTACAACCTCTAGCATAAAAGACTTGGACATCCTTCTAGTCATCTTTCTTTACCATGAGTCAATTTACCTTCTAATAAAAAATTGCTTTCATCATGTGATGTTTGTATTCGAGTGAAACAAATTCAAAAACCATTTCTCATTAGCTCTAATAAAGCAACATTTTTGTTTGATCTCGTTCATTGTGACATATGGGGACCATATAAAATACCATCTTCTTCAGGAGCCTCTTATTTTCTTACCTTAGTTGATGACCATAGTCGTGCTACATGACTTTATCTTCTAAGAGAAAAAACTCAAACATACTTAGCGTTTGTTAATTTTTATAACTTGATTGTCACACAATTTAGGAAACATATTAAATATGTTCATAGTGACAATGGTTCAGAATTTTTATCATCGCGCATTAGAAATTTTTTTCATGCTAATGATATATATCACCAAACTTCTTGCACTCATACTCCCTAGCAAAATGGTCGTGTAGAGTGCAAGCACTGACATATTTTAAATGTTGCGCGTGCATTACTCTTTCAGGCTTCTTTGCCAAAAAATCTTTTGGGGGTGAGCAGTCTCCACAGCTGCTCATTTGATCAATTATACACCCACTAAATTATTATTTGAACGAACACCATATGAAATACTTTTTGGCAAGCCACTAAATATTCAAAATCTTCGTGTCTTTGGTTCTCTTTGTTATTCCCATAATAATAAGTTATCTAGTCGGGACAAGTTTGATACTCGATCACGAAGATGCATATTTGTTGGGTATCATTATGGTAAGAAAGGATGTCATCTTTATGACTTAGAATCAAATATTTTCTTTGATTTTAGAAATGTACATTTTAATGAGGCTGAATTTCCTTTCGCCACATCCTCTGTTATTCCCAATTCTACTTCAATGTCAAGTCCTTTATTCTTAGATAACATTGGTAATCCTTTGTCAAACCAAGAGTTGAATCCTCCTAGTGATTGTATCGCCCCATCATTTTGAAAACTAGATTGTTTCATCTCCTTCTGATGCTCCTAATGAAGTTCCTTCTGATACTTCACATTTGCATGTTGTTGGTTCATTTGAATCTTCTTCTCCAATTGAGAGACCTCATCATCACCGTCGACCACCAACATATTTAAATTCATATGTGTGCCACAATGCACATACAAGTGATACTAATCCTTTGGATGCATCTCATTCCATCGTTTCTTCTGATAAGTTGTATTTGATTGCACACATTCTTGATTCCAACATGCTATCTATTAATTATAAAGCTTAATTGGCTAAATTGCATAATGAATGTGAGCATCAAAGTTTTAAGCAAGTAGTCCAGGATTCTCGTTGGTGCAAGGCGATGACTGAAAAAATAAATGCATTAGAATTGAATGGAACTTGGATGCTTCAATCGCAGTCACTTGAAAAGTGTGCTATTGGATGTAAATGGGTCTACAAAATTAAGTGTCACTTGATGGAAGCATTGAACGCTATAAGACCCGATTAGTGGCCAAAGGCTATACACGAGTGGAAGACGTCGATTATCAAGAAACATTTGCACCCGTTGCAAAATTAGTCACTATAGGATGCTTTCTTGCAGTGGTTGTTCATAATAAATGGAAACTCCATCAGCTGATGTTAATAATGCTTTCCTCGATGGTGATTTGGATGAGGAAGTCTTCATGACATTGCCACCTGGATTTCATTCTCGTTCATCTGGACTTGTTTGCAAGTTGCAAAAATCCTTGTATGGATTAAAGCAGGCCTCAAGAAACTGGTTTGCTAAGTTTACTTCTGCACTTATAACCTTCGGTTTCATCCAGTCTAATTCTGATTATTCATTGTTTGCATACTCAAAAGGATCTATCTTTATGGCCATTTTGATCTATGTTGATGATTTAATTCTCACGAGCAATGATTCTATCTATGCTCACATGTTTAAAAATTTTCTGCATGGAAGATTTCGAATAAAAGATCTTAGCCTTCTAAGATATTTTCTTGGCATTGAGGTGGCTCGCCGTGATTCTGGTATTTTTCTATGTCAAAAAAAGTATATACTTAACATACTCGATGAATGTGGAATGCTTGGTTGCGAGTCTTCTTCTTTCCAGATGGAGCAACATCATCACTTGTCTAACACTTCTAGGACGGTCTATCACGATCCATGTCAATATCGGTGCTTAATTGGTCATTTGATTATTTGTCTATCACTCGACCCGACTTGAGCTACTCAATTCACATTCTTTCTCAATTCATGGGAGATCCAAGGCAAGAACATCGGGATGTTGTTATGCGTGTTTTGAGATATTTAAAGCAGTCTCCTGGTCAAGGGATTTACATTCGACCTTCATCTATGTTTCTCTCTGCTTATAGTGACTTTGATTGGGCTGGTTGTCCTATGACTCATCGTTCTATTACTGGCTATTTTGTGACTATCAGAGGTAATCCTATTAGCTGGAAGTGCAAGAAACAAACAATGATCTCCCTATCATCTGCAGAATCTGAGTATAGAGCCTTAGCTGCTACAACTTGTGAGCTTTGATGGTTGCGAAGCTTACTTAAATTTCTTGGAGTTTCACATCCTAGTGCTATACATATTTTTTGTGACAATCAATCTGCACTACATCTTTTAAAGAATCCAGTATTCCATGAATGTACGAAACACGTCGAGGTGGATTACCATTTTATTCGAGATCGTTTCAAGGTTAATGATATTTCAGCTTCATATATTTCGATAAAGTTTTAGTTAGCTGATATTTCTACTAAAGCTCTCGATCGTGATCGGTTTCAATTCATTCTTTCCAAGTTGGGAATTCTTAATTCTCATTCTCCAACTTGAGGGGGAGTCTAAAGATTATCTCTGATTCTAAATCTATTTTTGTTTTTATCTTGATGCATATATTCGAATATAATATATGCACATCAGATAAGATCAAATTTTTGCAGATTGGATATCCAACTCATTAACTGATTGTAAATATTTAGTTGAAATACAAATACATATACACACTAGATAAGATCAAATATCTGCATATTGGATATCCAACTCACCAACTTATTGTAACTATTCAGTCGAGATATATTTGCACACTAGATAATGTCAAATCTCTCTAGATTGGATATCTAAATCGTCAATTGATTGTAATCTTAGTTAAGATATATAGTTGTATGATAGATCTAGTAGTTAGATAGAAAATTTGTTGTAATCAAAGTTAGAGGATCAAAAATCTAACTCAGTTATATATAGAACATATGAATAAGAAATAAATGACTTTTTTATTGTCATCTTTATATTTCCTCAATTAATTTTTTTATAATACTTAATTAACGATAAGCGATAGAAGTCCGACATATTGAGACGCTTGGAAGACCAACATATAGGATAACTACTAGCGTCTTGAAATTTATTTCACACTATACTCTCAAAATATTTTATTATTACTTATTATTTATATGAATACACTTATTCTTTTATACATATGATCACTTTATTATTTATTATTATTTTATTAATTTATAAATCATTTGATTAATTATTTTTTTATTTATTTATTAATATTAAAATAATTAACATAAAAAATTTACTTAATTTAATATATAATAATATAAATTATTTAAATGATTATTTATATCCTTTTTAGTCATTTTACTTTTATCAATCGATTCAAATCTTGCATGTGTCAAACACTTTTATGAAATTTAATAATTAACTCGCTACTAACTAATTGTTAGTCACTAGACACTAATCGTTATCCATTGTTAACTATTCAAATCGTTCGTATATGCCCAACAGAGCCTATATCTTAGGAGGCGACTACAAAGGAGAGAACAACATTGAGGAGAAGGATCGTCATGAAGGCATTAAAAAGGATAGACACATTTTCGTCAAATAAGTGTGTTTTTTGCATATCTCTCATCGATATGTAGATTGTTAATAGATGAATGATGATTAGAATTTTTGAAAAATTGTTGTCTTTGGATTTGATCATTGCAATATTGTTACATTTGTTGAATCTAGGATGCCGAGATTGTTTTGATGATCACAAATTTGTGAGAGAACTTAGTTTGGACTAATGAACTTGTTGAGTTGATTTTTGAAACACAGAATATTCAGATTCAGAGCATGATAGGTCGACCAAAGTTAAAGAACGGACAACCTATGCACATAGAAAATATATCAAAAGGACTCTATATGTGCAGTGGTCGTCCATAACATATGAAGTGGTCGACCAATGTTGAAGGGAAGAGATATAAGAAGTAAAGTCAAAGACTGAACGGTCGACCGAAGCTATTGAGAGGGCGACCGAGGACAAAGGGCTGAATAAGAGAGGTCGCCCGATAAAGAACAGTGAGGACCGAAGGTTTCACACATACGACCTAGATGATGGAGAACGGGCGATCCAAGGAGATTTGGATGTCCAGTGAAAAGACTTAGTCAAAGAGGGTTCTTGACTAAGCAAAGGAGAGGTCATCCGAAGTTGAAGAGATGATGACCGAAGACTTGAGGATGAAGGCAATTGACGTCCAAAGATCTCAGAGTGAAGACGATGGATGACCGGGAGATTGCCAAGGGGTGGAGTGGACGTCCGAAGGCTCTGGTGTTGAAGCAACAGACGACCTAAGCAGATGATAGGATGGAGATAGGTCGACCGAAGGTGGCGTGCGGACGATCGATGGAATATCAGGTGAAGACAAAGGTCATCTAGGGTCTTGGTGAGGGGACAAGCGGACAAGCAGGAGTTTGTCAAAACTGATGGAGGCTGGAGATCAGACGGCCACATGATGAATAGACGACTGATGAGGTGTTAGAGGTCGTCCGAAGGCTAAATAGATAAAGCATCGGTTGACCAAAGTGTCTGATAGAAGAAGGGTGGACGTCCAAGGAATCTTACGAGCTGTCAGTGGAGGTCGTGAGAATGTCAGGAGAAGGAAAGGACGTCCGAAGATTCAGTGGAAATGAGCGGGCGTCCGAAGCTTGTCAGTGGAAGCTCTGGCTGACGTCCGAGGATCTTATTGGGAAGTGAGCGGACGACCAAAGCACTGACAGAGGAGGGAGCAGACGTCCGAGAATCTCAGTGTGGAATGAGCAGATGCCCGAAGTATTCACAAGGATGAGCAGTGGACGCCCGAAGGATTCAGGGAGAATCAGTAGACGACCACATGTGTGCTAGAGGTTATGGCACAAGTCAAGTCGGTCGATCGAAGGTAAAGAGCGGGCGACCGAAAGATCTTGATGAAGGCCTTCAACTCCAGAAGTGGACGTCCGGGTGATTGAGGTGCAATCAACGGGCGACCAAAGCAGTTGAAGGAGATGGTGCAGTGTCAAGTCGAGCGACCGCAGGAGGAGCGGATGACTGAAGGAGCTTGACAGG
>LTAE01005176.1:0-29431 GCA_001647135.1 Pontederia paniculata | reverse complement strand
AGAGAGAGAGAGAGAGAGAGAGAGAGAGAGAGAGAGAGGAAAAGTTTTGAAAGGGGATGGAGCTGTTGAGTGGTTGTGGCAGCAGTTGCAGTACAGAACAGAGAAAATGCAGGGGGTCGCTTTTTTACTTCTCAAGCTGCTCCATGTCTTCTCAGGGGTTCATGTGCGATGAATGAACCACTTCTTCTATCAACTTTTCTGTAAAGAGAAACAACTAATAAATATTGGATGCATATAATTGCAAACTATGATTTTGATTGCTTGCACCAGCAAAGGGGACTTCCACAGTGACTGGGATATCATAACCTCCTGAAAGCGTTATATTATTTGTTGTCAGAAACAGATGATATATACGAGCCAAAACACATTAAAAGCTCCTACATATAACCCTAAAACAAAACCGATTTCTGTTTCTTTTACGTTCCCAGGACGTTACGCTTTCGACACCTGTTCATCGCATTGCTACTTTAAACTGCGAAGAAAAAAAGACGTTACGGTAATTTCCGAAACCTCCTGACGAGACAAACAAAAAACTGGACTTGCATATCGTGTCCGGCGGGCGGAGAACGTGAACGACACCTGGAACGACTCGTTCTGGGCGTGGCGTTGAATCATAAGTACTACTTTAACGCAATTAATACATCATAATTAAGCAACACAGTTAATGCTCGTCTCCATCTACCAAGCAATAAATTCAAAACTTTGGTTAAAGTAAAAAAAAACATTAGATGTCATATTAATTATGATCTAATCCTCACGAGAAGTATTATTAATTACGGTCCCTCCCTTTCTGCGAGAGGCTGTTAAAACACGTCACAGACCTGCATGCGTTTACTGCACGGAACTATTCACACACGGCCTCCCGCCCGATCCGACGTCCGTTGTCGATCCGACGGTCGGGATCGAACCTGTCCGGTCCGCTCAAGTCACACGAAGCGTGCCGCGCTCCGCCGCGTGCACCGCGCGCTCCGTGCGACGCACGCACACGCCACCCGCGACCCGTCACGAATTCCCTGTTTGCGTCCGAACGCACCACCACCAACTCATGCGGTTACGTGATGTGTGATCCCACAACTAAAGCTGCTGCTGCTGCTGCTGCTTGTAATACGCTCACCGTAGTAAATTATATCACAACATTAATGGCATTAATTTAAATTTTTATGGGCAAGTTGCTCCTTGATTAATGTGGACCATTATTACGAATTCAATTTATTAAATTGTAGTCTAATTTTCTTTTATTTAGTGTTGGGAATTAATTATTAGAGGGCATCCTCTCGTAAGATTCCCGGGAAGGGGATATATATCCGATAGCTGTGGACGGCAGGTAGACGATCTTTTCCGGCGTACCAGAGCGCTCCACGTGGCGGTCTCGGCTCGGGTTTCTCGTGGGGGCCTCCGGGTCGCGACGGTCCCCACTGCTGTTACGATAATGCCCTTGGTTTTTAGCGAGTTCTGCGCTTTTGCCCCCGGCTCAGTTTTTTCTTTGGAGCGTAGCGAGCGGGACAGAATGAGGATGACGTCATCGTTGTCATCGACGAGGGCAGTTTTGGTCGATGGCTCGGACAAGTGACGCTGATTAATTTAATTTGTTTCGTGGGGCCCAAGGAGCAATCATTTGTTGGTTTCCATAAATAGCCTTTGAAAAAATTGTATTTGACAGTGAATGGTTCTTGGCACTCTATAATTTAATTCAAATGGAGCGTTTTCTATGTAGAGCATCTTATTTGTTTTCAATACCAATAGAGTATTCTTTTCATCAGATTAATTAGTTAATTTAATGATTATTTACTATGTTTGATTTAATGAGCATGCATTTATTCATCTTCCGACTCATACATGGTAAGTTTATCATAATTATGTCCATTAAATTAATCAAAATAATAAAAAAATAAATGCTTCACGTACATTAATTAAAAAAAACTGCACAGGTAAATGACAGCAATTAAAAGTGGACAAAAAGAACACGATTGTGAAGGGTTTTCTCGTCATTAAGCAACACTCAAGGGTATTAATGTCATTTGATCACGAGGGGGGTTTCGCTAAATCGACGGTGGCGAGTTGATCGGGGGAGATCCAAGTCATCCAACTCCGTTTGCGATGGAGACGGCGTTGAGATAACGGCGCCGTCTCTTCTCTTTCTACTGCCATCTTCTTCTAGTCGTCTGTCGTCACCACCACCACCATCACCACCACCACCACCACCCCGTTTCCGTTGGCTTCGCGGTCCAGTCCTCCGCCGCCATCGCTCACCGCCCCTACCCTTCCTTTCTTCACCTCCTCCGTCCCGCCCTTTCCCCCCCTCAAAATACCACAAACCCTCCTTTCTTCTCCTTCTTCGAAGAGGTGTTCGCCGGACCGCCATAGTTTCCGGCGCTCTGTCGCCGGCGGAACTGTGAATTACTGAACGCTCGCTCGCTCGCTCGCGTCGAGGCCACGCTTCGAATCTCTAGCGCGAAGTCTAGGGGGGTCATCGTTTGGTTTGAAGACGAAGGAACGGGGGAAAGCGGGAGATCGAGCAGTGTAAAATTCGATTGCGCCGGGGGGCGGGTGAACTCGAGTGCTTGGAGAACGATTGGTTGCTTGCCTGCTTGCGCTGGTGGAGCGTCGCTCGCGCACGGCACGGACGTCGAGGCGATCACGCTAGGAGGATTTTGGTCGTTGCTGTTAATACTTGCTCCATTGTTTGTGTATTTTTCTCATGGCGTAATTTCATTCGTTGTCTTTGCGGATCGCTTCTTGTAAATTCGTCCCTTTTTTTGCTTTGGTGGTGGAAACGAAGGGAGTTCGAAAGGGAAAGCGATCTGGTAAGACTTCCTTCCCTTCCGGCTTGAAAGCTTGAATTTTTCTTTAATTCTGGCGGAATTCTGAACTTTTCCGGGCGATCCTTCGCCAGTCTTTTTTTTCCATTATGAGTTCGTGAATTGAATTGGGGGCATTTAACCAGTTGAATTGTGTTGGAGCTTTGGCAATTTTCAGTGATCTCCCTTTTCTTCTTTCTCTTAAGCTTTTCCTTTAGTTGTTTTGCCGTTTTATTTTTCGCATTTTGTGCCGCTCTAGGGATCTCGCCTATATTTTGTTGTTTAAAGTTTCTAGTTTTGTCTGTCAGAGCCCAAAGAAAGGAAAAAAAAATAGTCTTTTTTCCCTCTCCTTTTAGAATTTGAACTAGATGCGAGTTTACTTCTGATAAAATGGTACTTTAAAGGAGGTGGAAGACTCTGGTCTTCGTCCTCTGTCTTCTTTGTGTTCCTTTTTGCCATATTTCTCTGTATGGTGATTAGATTTGGTCCAAATTTTGGTCATCAAGCATGTATCTTTTTCGAACAGAGAAGGCGCTTTGATGGAAGACAGTGTGAAACTGAACTGTTACAGCTTGAAGTTCTGAAGATTGAATTGAGGTTTATTTTCTGGAAGCTGCACAATGCCTTCTGATAGTATGGATCAGAGACGTCCGTTACCATATTGTGTGCAAACCGACACATCTTCCTTCTTCTCCCAGGAACTCCGTTTGCCTACTGAAGTAAGAATCTTTTCCAGTTCCCTTCCAATTCTTCTGTTCGTTAAAAGATCATAAGAAATTGATATATCTGAATTTGACAGAAAAAATGTATATGCTCATCAGATATCAGTCTGCCTATGAAATAATCTTATAGTAGTTATTCTTGAATACTATAATGAGTGATTCTTGTTCCTATTATTTGTTCTTTTATTGCATCATGGACGTGTGTTTTACTAGTTCCCGTGTAACAATGTTATATTATCCAGCATTTTTGTCAAGGTGAACTCAGTCGACTAATTGTTTCTTGTTACAGAGACAGACAGGGCTTTGGAGATCTGATTCTCGGACTGACATTGGTGGTGAGTTTACTGTTTATTGCAACATCAAAATTTATTTTCCATAATCTCTTTCTTGCAACCTTTCCTTTTAATTTTGTTGTTGTGCAATAACAGTTGGGTGCACATTGTGTTTTATTATTTTTATTATTAGAATACTTTTGTTTTTCTCTTTTAGCTATTTGGTATAGTAGAGTGCAGGAAAGACTGACATAGAATGTGAGGCTTGCTTTTGTGGATATATTGCACTATTAGAAAGTTACTGCATATTTATTTTAGGGATCCAGCTTTAACACTGGGCTTTCTTTTAGGCTTTTACTACATTGTTTTGTCCCTATTGTACAAATTTTCATATAAATTCCAAAGGATAAGCTTGTTTTTTGGTTCCCCTTTACATTATCAGTCTGTGTTAAGAAAAAAAGAAACTTCAATCTAGTTTTCAACTATATAAGAAAATCTCATTTGCATGTTTAGACGATTAGAGAAAAAATGTATATTGTTAGGAAGAATTTGGATATTTCCAAATTGTCAGTGCATTCGGTTGTTTATTTAGTGCATATATGCTTAAGTTATCTGTTTCACACTCTGTTGTGTAGGCTATACAGTTTTTCAAGTATTCCATTTCATATTTTGCAGGGACAGGGGGAACTCTGTTGATGTCAGGAAATAAGTCTCTTACTTCATCTCCACTTAGCAAACTTCAATTGCTGAGAGCAAGCCCCATGGGATCCTTAGAACTTTCACAGCCTTTGATTTCTAAAAATCAAAACGATAAATATGGTCTCAAGCATCCTCTGCTTGTGTCAGAGAAAATGCCCGTATCTACAACTTCAACAGCTGCTGAAAATGTTGCTACATCCAAATCTCTTCTTTTGGCTCCTCATGAATCAACATTTGCTGAAAGCAACAAAGTAAAGCTGAGTGGATCGTATTATCAAAATGGATTTGTCTCTAGCTCTCTGTCAGATAATTTTGACAGAAAATGTAAAGCTCTTGCCTTTCCTCAGATAATTCCATTGATATCTACCTTAGATGCTTAATTGTTCCTGTGAGATACATTACTTTATGCTATCAGAGTTTAGTTATACACACCTTATTTTACATGAAAATGTTTTATCTCACCAAAACATTGTATTTTTGTAGTTTGAATATTTGGGTTTCGACAATCTAACTTAGTCTTCTAATGAGACAGTGACCTTGACATCAACTAATAATCCTTTGAGCCAGTCTGTTGATGCATTCAATTCTAACTTTGAGGAAGATGAGCCTCTTATATCCATGGAGGAAATTGAAGCACGAACTATAGGAAATCTCCTTCCTGATGATGATGATTTGCTTTCTGGCGTTATTGATGATATTGGTTATATCGGTCGATCTAACAATGGGGATGATATTGATGACATATTCTATAGTGGTGGAGGTATGGAGCTTGAAGTTGATGATAGTATGACAGACAATATCTTCTCTGATCCTCTTAGTGGAGGAACTTCTAATGGTCTACAAGGTGGATTAAGTGGGCCATTTGCTGGTGAACACCCTTTTGGTGAACATCCTTCCCGAACTCTTTTTGTGAGGAACATTAATAGCAATGTTGAGGATGCTGAATTAAGAGTTCTCTTTGAGGTACTTTATTAATGACTTGGGGTTATTTCCGGAACAAGTCTGTGTATTCTGATTGTTTTCTTATCCCTCTGCAGCACTATGGTGATATTCGCACACTTTATACTGCTTGTAAGCATCGAGGTTTTGTTATGATATCCTACTATGATATAAGGTCTGCACGAAATGCAATGAGAGCACTTCAAAACAAACCACTTAGGCGTCGGAAACTTGATATCCATTTCTCTATTCCAAAGGTATTGCTTTTCTGCTTTCTTATTTGTTTTGTCATACATGGTTATACGGCATTGAAGTTCATCCAAAGCTCGTCAAGATTTTGATCTGTATAGCATATTAATATGGAACTGGCTTTTACTTCTTTCTAACAAATCTCATCTATAGTATGGTTACTATTGTTATATCTTGAATATGTAGATATCCAAAGAAACTGTGTTGTAATGTTATCCTGCTTGTAGCTGTGAGTAAAAGTAGATGTGCATGCTTTAGGAATCCATAAATTGTTTAACCTATAATGATAATATTTAAATGATAATTATGTGATAAATGATACAACTTGCTTGCAAATTATTCCCTTTGGTTCATCTTTGTAAGATTGATTCTTGTCCTTTTGTAGTTTTTGCAAGAGGTGTGACCGTGCAAATGTGATGAAATTAAGTAATATAGAACAATTTGTAATGTTAAAATGGGCCTTATAATCATCTTTTTGCATGAACCTGTTCCAAATTCTGCATATGTTATTTTGAGATGTCAGTCATGCGAAGCCTCCATAATAGGCTTGCCTACAATGTTGTTGCATGTTATGATCTTAAATAACTGCAAGAGTACAAGATACTTGGTGCATGGCCTGACCTAATGACTTTGGATGTGCATCCATAACTGATTCGTCTCCATGTTTGAATAACATATGTTTGACAATTTGAAATAGCAGAGCAGAGGAGTTTCACAATCAACGGATTGCTAGGAGATGTGAGCAGCCCAAATAACCTAAAAAAAGCAAATATTATATGATGATATTAAACCTTTATCTTTTGTAGAAAGTATCCTTATATTCAGTTTCCCAAAATATCTGTTTCTTGGTATTGCAAATCTTATTCAAATGTCTTACATAACCTGACTAATGCATCTGAAAATTGGAAGAGTATCTGGTAGTTGTAATTTACTAATTGGCCTGTGTCTTTGCTAATTTGTACTGGAATATTGAGCCACTTATTAGGTATGTGAATGTTCACGTTTTCCTTTTCCAGATATATGCCTGTGCCAAACGTACTAGCCAATTTATTTTTTGGCTTTCTGAAGTAACCATAGACTTAAAATTTAATCTATATAACATTGTTTTGTGTCTCAACTTTTTCTCTATATTTTAGGACAATCCGTCTGAGAAAGATGTAAATCAAGGAACTCTTGTCATCTTCAACCTTGATTCCTCTGTTTCAAACGATGATCTCCTTCAAATTTTTGGCGTTTATGGTGAAATTAAGGAGGTAAGTACATGAACCATCAGACTTCCTCTTCATTGCACTAAATAACTTATATAGAAGCCCATATATATCAATATATTTATAACGTAGTCAATCTTTGGTGCACTTGTAAATTGATCTCTCTTGCTTGTGCATCCATTACGCAACTTTTCTAAATATTGAGGACTAACTTTAGTACAATATTCAATATGAGATATCACTTTGATTGCAAATTGTTAATCTGCGTAACCCTTCTGGATCAATTCAAGTATTCAACAGAAGGACCAACTAATACATGCTTTAAATATGGCAAATTCATTAACTATGTGCTAATAGTGCACCTTGCCTTACAGATCCGTGAGACTCCTCACAAGCGACATCACAAATTCATTGAATTTTATGATGTTAGAGCTGCTGAAGCTGCTCTTCGTGCCCTAAACAAAAGTGATATTGCTGGCAAGAAAATTAAGCTCGAGCCAAGTCGCCCTGGAGGTGCAAGACGGTGGTATTACCCATGCCTATTAGTTTACATAAGATTTCGATTTCTTAGAGATGCTCTGCTATCAAACATTATGCTTTATAAGCTATTTATGCAGAATCTTACATGTAATCAACTGTCTCCACTTTCCTTTATGATTTCGACATGCTATCATGCATTTTTAGTATAAATTGTAGACTGTACCATTGAACTTTTTCGGGGGTCATACATTACCCAACCTTCATTGGGTGAAGAATTAAACGATAATTCATCTTCATTTGTTAGAAGTAAAAGAAGCTTTTAATTAGAGAAATAGTCAAGTTCACACGTGTTATTCGAGTTACTGTTTAGGTTTGACAAATTTTGTAGGTATGTTGTGTTTGTGCTGCAAATTCCTAGAATATTGCTGAAATTTTATGACTGATACTCGGAGGTCATGACTATTAGTTTTGTGCAATTGAATTATGATTTCATGTGTCTAATAATGTTTATACGATTACTGCTTATGACAGTTATCTTGGTTGTCATAATTTTCTTTTCTCAAATAAAGATGACAGTTATTTTGGACATTTTTTCAATGTCAGAAAAGGGCAAGGTGAACTTGGTGGATGCTAATTCCTACCAGGTTCCTGTGCACTAACAAGATCCATTAGGTCCTGTTATATTCTTTTCTTCTCATTTTCTTGAACTTGGTTCATCTTCCAGTGGTGCTATGTACTTCTCTTCCGTCCACCCACTCCTCACGATTTCGCATCTCTATCATCTCTTCTCCATATCTGTGTGTCCCTCTCATCTTTTTCTTCCTCTATCTCACATCTGTTTCCCCCACTTCTGCTATAGTTCATGACATGAAGGGGCCTGTCCTCTCTATTTTATAATCCCAAGAAAAAAGAGGAGGCTGTCTGTCCAAAATAAGAAAATAGTGGCAGCTGGGACTTTGCCTTCTCATCTAATGAGTTAGGTTGTATATACGATTCGTCCTACATTTGTGTCGAAAAGGGAATTGGCATCTAATTCTTATACTAGAGAATAAGTACCAGCTTTAATCAAACTGATCAACCAGTGCTTTCACATATTTCATTGAAATGTTGAGAACACTGGTATAAATTGTCGCCATGTGAAACTAATTGATATCCTAAGCATCATGACTTTTGGCTTCTTCACAATTTAGGTGCTACAACTGCCTTTTCTCTTACGATTTTACTTTTGATGATTTCCTGTCTAATTCCCATCTAATATTTTCTAAATATTTTCTATATATGGATCATTTATAGATGGAGAATTATGTAATCTAAAGATAAAGAAATCGATAACTATATGATAATATTTGATATGATGCATATATATCCAAATAAATGTTCCTTAAGATGAAAGTACAATGATTAAGAATCAACCCAGATTTTCTTAGAGAATTTTTCCACAACATGCAAAACGAAATATGCTTTGAAAGCGCTAAGATAAGTTATCGACTTGTGTATCTAAGCCAATGCAGCGACCACAACTATACTAATTTGAGCTACTATATTGATCCTGATTTTATTATCATCTTCATTATGGTTGCCCCAGATACCGACTCTTTTTGTACCCAACTGAAAGCTCTATGTTGTGTGTTATCCTTTGACCTTCTACCCTGTTCATAAGTAGATAGAATTTCTACTTAATGAAGGAGTTAATACAATTGGCTGAATGGTTTGGGATCAATGACAATTTTATCTGTTCTACCTTTGCAACAATGCCAATATTGTCTGTTTTATCTCTCTGCATATCTAACCGAGGCAGTTATCTCACTGTAATATGCTGAGTCCATTCAATGACTTCATCATCTGGATGCAAGCCAGATATTGTTGGCTTTCTAGGCTTATCCTAATTGATGTTTTGAAAAGATCCAAATAGTTTGCCTCTGTTAGACTGCCATCTCATCCGGCATGCTGTTCTCCCTAAAAGTTAAATATGTATTTGGTTTCTAAGAAGTGCTCGGGTCCTCACTAGGCATATCAGGTGAGGTAGGCACAAATGTCTAGTACAGCTTGTGTTATGTGGGTCCAACATGAAGGAGATTAGTGTAGTATCGAGAACTTGGTGGAGACATTTTGGAGCAGCTTCCAAGCTTCTCACACACGAAAGGGGGCCTATGTAAGACGCTCGTCTGCACTACCAATGGCCATTTTGGACCATGTGGTTCAGCGAAATCATGCCATTGTTGGAGGAGAGATGTTACGTGGAGAATATATATCATAGTTCTTTTTCACTTAAGGGGCGGGGGGATTTGTGATCTTTTGTGCTTTTTGTCCTCATGCTCTTGTCCTTTCCCTCGACACACACTTGTACGTCCCATAGATGATTGATCCTCCAATCATCCCTTTTCTCAGAAAATATGTGCTTATATTTGGATATGGGAAAATGTTAAAATGAAGATTCTTTCCCTCTCTCTCTCCCAAAAAGTAAAAAACAATAAATATCTTTCATCTTTTTGTTTTTTTCTTCTTTTGAGGGTGTATTACAAAGATCTAGCCGTCAATATGATTTTCATCAATGACCTTATTCTCCAAAGATAAGGAACGTAAACCTTTGTTTTAACCTATGTTGTCAAGTTCTTCATTGCTTTCTAGTGTCACATCTACTACCATCTTTCTTTGGTTCTAGTTCTCAAATGCATTTTTTGTCATGTGAACCTTGATATCTAGGAGCTCCAAAGTCTTAAGTCTTAATTAATCTGGATTGGAGATCAAGTATTGGGGTATACCTCTTCCAACCAAGGCCATTTTTTAAAGTTCAATCTTCTAATCCCACTTTACGAGGACTAAACACAACACATTGTTGCCTTTGAATTTTTCTTTCTTTGGTAAAAATTTCATTCTCCAAATTTAGTATCCTTTAACTTAATTCATTGATAGTCTGCCTAGGAAAACTCGTTGATAGGTGGCACACATCTAATGTCAAAATATGTTGAAATTTGCAAGGGACTATCATCATTATTTAAGTTCATGATTTCTCTGTCTAATTAAGCTACTATGAGTAGAAAGCTCAATGTCCTACTCTTTTTAGTTTATTGCATCCTTCAGCAGTAAGCATCTAAACACCATTGCCATTTCGTCGTACAAATGATTGCGTAGTAATAGTATTTCACTTCAAACTTGAAGGTAATATCTAATAAAAATAAGTGTTTACTCTCCATGTAAATTAGTTTCACTAATTAAGGTTGGTGCATAGAATTTGGGCTAAGCGATCTCCACCACCTTCTTTAGCTTTTACCTTTTAGTCTATATTTAGATAACTGTATCTATTTGTTTGCTTTTTGCCCTTGACATTTTTTTGTCGATTTCATCTTTCTTTTGCGATTCCCTTGTCTTTAGCACACATAATCTAATTGATATGTCATGTAAGGTATGCTTTAATTAGATAATGCAAACACCTTGTTTGGTTGTTTTTTCTTTTGTGAAAAAAGAAAGGATGACTACTTAGCTTACATAATCATCCAAATTGTATCTCTTGTTTGGTTGATGCACTATAGTTAAAATTGGAAAAGAAGTCTATGCTTTAGGTGTCTAGTTAAAGAAGAAAGAGAAGTGTGTAACCGCAAATCTGAGATCACATTTTGTCATCCAATAAATTCTTATTGCATCTACTTAAATGATGATTTCATGAAAGCTTATGGCAAGTAACACACCACATCTTATATCCATCAAACCAAAACACAAACATTTTCTATATGCATGCAATACTTGATTCAAATGCATTAATGCATGAATAGACAAATGGAGAATGCTTCATATCGTAATATTTTGACATGCAATAAAATTTTCTTGCGGTAATTTTCCATATCAAAATATTTGGGTTCAGTTTTAAAAAAAATGGGTTCATATATACGTCATTCCGAAACACAAGCATTTTCTATATGCATGCATTACTTGATTCAAATGCATGAATGGACAAAAAGAGAATGTTCCATATCAAAATATTGTCATGCAATAAATTTTGCTTGTGGAGATGTTTCCATATCAAAATATTTGGGTATATAGATTCATCATTCACTAATCGTTTCTAATAAGCAAGTTTGATGCATCTCTTCAACACTATAAGAAACCTGAGAAGTGCACATTGGAATATTAAAGAGATATTATAGAATATGGTTGTGAGTAAGTTAAGTCTGATTATGAGTCTTTCATGGTCTAATGTGGTTTTGCCAGCTCAGCTTGACTTGCCTAGTTTACTAAAGCATGTCCGTCCCAAAAGATTCCTTTTTTACTTAAACAAAAAATAGCATGTTTATACCTGTCCTAAATTGTTAATCCCTTCCACAGTTCCACCTTCTTAAAAAAACTTCTTAGCCCTATCAAGTCGAGCTATAGAGTTAATATATATAGGAACTATAATACAAATATTAGCATATTAGTACTTGTCCTAACTTTTTTGAGAGAAATGAGGGTGGCTACCAGGTTTAGTCATCCAATTATTATTAGTGATTTAGATTAATCTTTACATGGTTCTTTGGTAATCAAGTATATCATTTCCCACTCCATTCGCTAATGAACTGATCACTACAACAATATTTTAGGTGTAACATCATTCACTCCTAAAAATGCATGCATTCCTTGTGTCCGTATGGTCCAAAGGAACCCTAATGGCATCACGCTTCATCGTCTCGAGTGGATCTTTTCCTCTTCTATTGAGTCGTTCCTGTCGGAATTGACGTCCATAGAACTGATTCTGACAGCACATCCAGCTGGTCACATCCAGAGGTCATCCAGATCTCCTTAGACACAACACACTCAGAAAATAGATGTGAACCTCCTCAAAATCGTTACACAGGACCCAATCAATCTCCATCGAGGGAGACCGTATCACTCTTTATGATCTAGTAAAAGATCTGTCTTATAAAAGACCAGCCAAGAACTTTAATTCTCAACAGAACTGAGTCTGCCATATCAACCAACCGTCAAATCTTCCCAGTAAAAAAAACCCGACAGTCGAGTCTTAACTCATTATCCTCCAAAGGATCATTGGCACCCAAAAGAGTGTGGACTTCTCTCAAATAAATCTTCTAGAAGTCCATAACCAACCATCCTATTGTGAGCTGCCCATAGAAACCTCTGAGATAGTGTAAAAAGTTTACACAAGTCATCCACCATCTGGTTTGAAAGAAGCAATAAGAATGTACCTGTACCAACCTGTTACCCTACTGGATCATATTTTGTGAAGATTATTGCTACTAAATCTTGTTTTAGACTTTCCTGGAAGTGTTGTTAGTTACATGGACACAACTTTAATTGGTTTCTACTCTTGTGTATCACGAAATGTGCAAGTTTGCTTGGGTTTTATACAATCCAGTGAGAAACGATTGAACTGAATGTTCCAAGCGCATCCAGCTTGCCACAGATTGACCAATGTTGAGTCGGTTGCATTTACCATTAACCCAAGGAATTGCTGTGTGATATTTCCAGTCAACTTACTATTTGTCCATAACAAGTTTAGCAAATTATGTTCTGTATAGTTCAAGCTGGAGATGAACTTATTCTGAATGTTCATTTGGACCGATGAACTTGTATTGTGTGTATTTACAACAATATGGTATCATATAACAAAAATCGCTAAAAGGGAGGTAAGAGTATTAAATTAGATGAGCTAACCATCTATCTCAAAAGCTTCAGCTATTATGAAAACCTATGTTTATATTTACGTCCTTAACACTCCCCCTCACGAGTGAGCTGCTGCCTGCTCCACAACTTAGATCTAGCCCAACCTATCACGTGGACCATCAAGGGAGGGAATATTCTTTTAATATGAGTCCCGTCAGAATTTAAACTCAGAACCTCTTGACCCTACTCTAGTACCATATTAAATTAGACAAGCTAACAATCTATCCCAAAAACTCAAGCTCAAGAAGAGACTCGTCTTTGTACTTGTATTCTTAACATTAGTTTGGATTTTTCGACTTTCAAGCCTGGTTGGATGACAGCCTTGATCTTTCAATCATAATCTTGATCTTTTTGGCATCTAAGTTATCAAAAAAGAAAAAAAGAAATTGAATTTAGTGTTTTGGCTTTGTTATTCATAAATTCATGATCGCATTTATTGATTTACTAGAAAAAGAAGAATTCAATTTAGCTAAGTTATTACAAGGAGATTCCTAATTCTTTGTCGGATTCTTTTGCTGGTAGTTTTATGCTGAGGTTGTTTGTCGATTGTTTCTGGATAAATTTTTAACTGAAGAACCAATATTCTGAATGCATGGCTCATGCATATATGCTTTTTGAGAATCTCTCACATATATTATCTGTTTCCTAAAAACTTGTCATTTGTTTTTTTTTCAAATTGAATCTGTGATTGATATAGTGTTGTTATGCTATCAGTTTGGTGCAGCAATCACCTGCTGAGTTGGAACAGGAAGAATTAAATGGGTTGAGGCAGTGGAGTCCTAATAACTCTCTGTCGGGGTCATTTGGTAAGATGCATATTTATTTTCTGTTTTAATGTAATTTTACCTGTTAATAATGTTTAAATTGGAAAATTTTATCAATATGAAATTTTCTTTAGGATCTGTTCCTCTTGGATCATTCGCATGCAGTAGTCTTGAGAATGGAATTATACCAAGCCTAAATTCTGCAGTCCAAGCACCAACTAACCCATTAATGGAATCCACATTTCGTGGAATTTCTTCTAGCGTACCCCAAAATTTATCATCTGCTGTGAGAATAGCGTCAGTAAGTAATCACAAGAATAACCAAGCAATTCATGGCGATGTTAGCCACTCCCTATCCCAGATGAATTTGGGGTATCAAAGATTGCCTAATTTTCATCCTCACTCACTACCGGAGAACAACAATGGGGTGACTAATGGAATTCCTTATACATCAACTTCCATCCCCCCTTCTGGTGTCAACATCAACTTCAGATCTGTTGAAGGCATTAGTAACAATCATCTTCACAATATAGGCTCTGGCAGCATCAATAGTCATTCATTTGATCACAATGAAGGTGGTAAGTATGACAATTTTATTGCTTCGACTTATTTCTAATTTTAGTTATTTCCTTCTCTCATAATCATCTTCAAGTTTATATAAAGGCCATTTCATATGATTAACATAATAATTAAGCAGAAACCTTTGAAGTCTAAAACTATAACTGTTATGTTTCTTCTGTAAAATTGAACTTCTATATTGCTCCTTTTATTATTTGCTTAATCTTTTAGAAGTTTTATACGATTTCAGCTTTTGGTGTTTCTGGGAATGGGAGCTGTCCTCTTCATGGAAATCAGTATGCTTGGAGTAATTCAAGTGCTTTTCACCATCACTCCCCTGGACAGATGCTATGGTCAAATTCACAGTCTTTAATGAATAATGTTTCTCACCCTTCGACTCAGATTCATGGAGTCCCAAGAGCACCAACACATATGTTAAACACTGTTCTTCCACTGCATCATCATGTTGGCTCGGCACCAACAGTTAATTCACCAGTCTGGGAAAGGAGGCACTCTTATGTAGCTGATTCTGCAGATCCACCTGGTTTTCTCCCAGGATCTTTGGGAAATATGGGGTTCTCTGGCAGCCCTCAGTTACACTCGCTGGAACTTGCTTCTCGTAGTGCCTTCACTCATACTGGTGGAAACAGTGTAGACCCTTCTATTTCTTCTGCACATGTTGGGCTTTCTTCTCCTCAGCAAAGATGCCAGATATTCCAAGGGAGAAACCCCATGATTCCCTTGGCCAGCTCATTTGATGGTCCAACTGACCGTATTAGGAGTAGAAGGAATGATTTGAGTGCTAATCAGGTGGACAACAAAAAGCAATATGAGCTTGACATTGAACGGATTGTGCGTGGTGAAGATTCTCGAACAACACTTATGATAAAAAACATTCCGAACAAGTATGTGAGCCTGCTGGCTTGCTCTCCCTGTCCATATTCTTCTTTATTCTTCTATCCAACTGAAAGTTATTTTGCTGTTTCCCTTAAATGCTTCAACTTGGTTGCAGGTATACTTCTAAGATGCTTTTGGCTGCTATTGATGATAACCATAGAGGGACTTATGATTTCATTTATCTTCCAATTGACTTTAAGGTAACAATAAACAATGTTGTAATTTAATTAGTTAGATTATCCCTTGCTCTTTTTTTCTAACTGTATAAGCTTGTCCTCTTCCAGAACAAATGCAATGTGGGCTACGCTTTTATAAACATGATTGATCCTCAACATATTGTTCAATTTTATCAGGTATGTTAATTACAACTTGTAACACACCAAACTTGCCTCCTGTAATTAGATTACTTCAACTGCATGTTGACACGTCACTGTTTGGGTTCAAGTTCAAGTTAAAATATTTCACTATGCTAGGCCCTTTCATTCCTTATGATTTGTGCTTTGTATGCTTTGGCATCAGCGAGCTTTTTATCATATCATACCACAACTTTAGCCTTTGAGCAGTTACATTTTCGTCTTTGCATTAAAAAAGGATAATTACTAAAGAAAATATCTCTTCTGCAGTCATTTAATGGTAAGAAATGGGAGAAGTTCAACAGTGAAAAAGTAGCAACACTTGCATATGCTAGAATACAAGGAAAATCAGCACTTATTGCTCATTTCCAGAATTCGAGTCTGATGAATGAAGATAAGCGCTGCCGTCCTATTATTTTCCATTCAGATGGTCCTAATGCTGGAGATCAGGTTTGACATAATAGAAAAATACATATTTAGGTTGCTGTTTGCTTTTTTGTTTGTTCAATCATAGATGTTGATCCTGTAAGCTTGCCTGCTTTTTTTGCAAGTTTTGATTACACAATGACCTTTTTTTGCATGCTATTGTGCATTATACCTATTATTCTACATTTCCTTCTGAATCTTCATCTCACACTTTCTGACTATTCTGTAAATGTATATGGTTATACTGCTCAACTTCATGAGCAAGTTAAGCCAAAAGTAATAGTAGACTCATCTATGACTTTTTTTATTTTGACCTGGTATATTTCTTTTAAGTATCGAGCGCTATTAATAGTTTTAATGTATGTAGGGATCATCTTAAGACAATATATTCTTGTCTTGCAATCCCAACTATATTCCTTGATTATCCCATTCATGTACCATTCTCATGGTTTTTGCCTGCAGTTTCCGAAGCATGTGAAAATCCGTGTTCATGATAAGCATTTGAAACCTTTTTTTTTCTATTTGAGTAGTTGTTTCATATACTAATAGTTCCCGATTGACAGGAGCCCTTCCCAATGGGATCTAATATCAGGTCCAGGTCTGGAAGATTGAGGACTGCTGGTGGAAATGAAGAGAACAATCAGGGAAGTCCATCCAGAAATGGAAATGGAGTCAGCGAAGCACCAGGGTCTCCTCCGGATTCTTCAAAAGATTTTGAGTGACAGTCCATTTACCCTGATGGTCTAACCTTAAAAGGCTAAGCCTGTGACATGACTGCATCTCCTACATTTATTTTCTTTCTGTTGAGTCCAGTGTTTGTAGTGATAACAAGTTTGGGTCCTTGGATGCTCCTTAGATTGGGAACTACCGCGGAGCTCCATTTTTCTTTGGACCATATAAGAAGTAACTGGAATTTGAAGGCTAGAGCTGCAGGGTGAGCTTTAAGATTTTGGATGGTCGTAAGAGGACTAAGCATTGTACATGAGTTTCGAGAGGGCAGGGGACATCGTAATTGACTCGTACGACTCGAGAAGGCTATCCTGCATTTTGCTTTCCCTTCATTTGTTTTTCTTGGATTTTCTGTTTATGGGTCTGGTCAGTTTCCTGAGTGTTTAGAGCTCTGACATGTCGTTGAGTTTGTTCTTCACCCTTTATGATGTTATAACATTTATACAAGATGAATTTTGAACCTTATCCGTATTTTCTTTTATTTGCATTGTGTTTCTTCTCCTTCATTAGATGTCTGATTGATAGATCCCAGCTTTCTTGTTACTTGATATACATTTATATATATAACTGACTGTATGCAGCCTGCCAATAGCTAGCTCAGTGACCGATTTCTATTTCGTCCATGGCTATGCAGATTAAGGTTTACTAGCCTAAAATTTGGGCTCTTGCAGTGTTCGGTTTGGTGTTGTAAACATATTGCTTTCTGAAGGGTTTGCGTTAGGAAATTAAGATTCAAGTTTACAGGTTGTGCCTGCAGGTCTCACTATTAAACATGTACGAGACATTAAATAGGATAAAGTACCAACAGTAAGTTAGCTTGGTTGGTTAGTAAATTCTAATATTCATAGGATCAAAAGTTGCAAGTGTCACTACCGGGAGAGATTACATTAGGATCGAAAATTTAGGATAAATTATTCCAACTTTTATTTCATCTATAACTTGCAAGTTTGTTATAAATGTAGCTTGTAACTTAATTGTCTTATCGAATAATCACAAATGGTGTGAAGTATACTTTGGAGAAGTGTTACGGCTGTATTTTCATATTTTTTTACGACAATAATTGAGGTGTATTTTACTTATGTAATAATTATTATAATAGGATGTTAGTTCTACGAAGAATAGAAAGACTTTTTTCTCCCAATTTTTTTTTCATCCATTGTAATCTAATATCCTAGAATAACAGTAGGTAATACTTCTTTAAATTCTTTTTTATTGACAATGAATGTATTCAGATAATTACACTACATATAGTAGGGTGACAGTTTAGCTCATCAAATCTTGAATAAGTGGCCAAAGATTAAAATAGTCATGCGAATAAATAAATAAATACGTGACTTGATTTCTATGGCCAATCCATGATTCAATGTCCCATGTTAACCCTTATCAATATGAAAAAGCTGCTTGTTTTCTTGGGTGTACACACGAACCCAACAAAACTATCCGGTAATAAGAGTATTTACGAATTTGACCGACCTGATTTTAAATCTAAATCACTTTAATTAAATTTTGATCAAATTGATTATAAATTAGTCATTGAATACGATTCAATTCGACTTTTATTCGATCGACTTGGATCATATCGAGTCATCGATTTACTCGATTATCTTTTTTATATATTTTTATTTTTTTAAATATTTTATATATTTTTTTAAAAAAGAAGGAAATATATTTTTTAAAAAGTCTGTACTACCTTTTAAGAATATAGAATATAAATTTGAATTTTAAAATAAAATTCTTATAAGAACAAGTTGATTCAAATTTAATAAAGAATATATAAAAATTTAGATCATTGGATTGATCAGATTTGAAAAATTAGAACTCGTACTCGATTCATTCATGATCGAGTTTTGATTGGATTTGTTTAGATCTATTTTATTTTCGAAAAATTTACTTCAACTATTCATATCAAATAAAGAATATAATACTTTGCTTCGAAGTTGAATACTTTAAATAGATGTATTCAAATAATGTCTTATTTTTTTTATTCGATCTAATTTAATCGAAATTGATTTGATTCACATCGGTTCATTGAATCCATCCAATCCAGTGAAAATCCTTACCTAGCAAAATGTTCATTTGCTAATGCCAAGTGATATCATATATTGGTTTGCTTCTTGAACTTTTTCCCGGTCTAGCTTCTTGAACTTTTCTCCGGTCTAGCTTCAAACTATTAACACTTAATTAACTAAATTTAATTGTTTGTTGATCCTTTTCGTAAACCTCCAAATTAAGTTTGCCTTTTTCTGCGGATGTTTGGTATGGCCCTTTTTCCTTGTTTGATCCTTTTATGTCAAGTTTACTAAATAACTATCATTATAAAAAAGAGTTTACGTAGCTTACCATAAATTATTTTTACAACTCTAAAACATAAAAAATATTTAAGAATTCAACTTCGAGCGTAAAAAAAACCCGGGAATAATAGTTTATTAATTCATGAATTCAAACCAACATAAACAATTCTAGTTCAAAATGATCGCAAACAATTATTTTTTGTAACATATTATCACAATTTCATCCCCTTTTATTTTAATTTTGACCCACCGAAAGGCCTAAAATTCTTGTGACCTTTCGTGCCCTCTCGATAAATTTCACTAAAAGCTGTCGGCAGAGACAGAAAATTAACTTTGAAAGCCTAAAATTCTTTTGCCGTTTTGTGCCCTCTTGATAAAATGTCACTAAAAGCTGTTGCCCACTCATTTCTTCGTTACTTTATTCATTTGAGAAAAAAAAGTTTTCTTCTATTTGGTGTTGTGGCATCTCATTTTATAGTTTTTGCTTTCGGTGAACCACTTTATTTTTATTTTTTATTTTTGGTCCGTGGAATAGGCATTACTTAGTGCCAGCATAACATTTTAAAGAATATTAGAATTTTTTAATTATCATCATAATTTTTAAAGTTTCATCTCGATTAATATGTATTCGTACAGATGACCATAATAAATATAAAAGAAGAAATCACTGACTATTCTTCTCCAAGGATAAAATATTATTAGTTTTGAACTACGTATCCCATCGTTCGATTCATGTGAGCTTTCTTTTTCTACTATAAAATACTAACAAATATTAAATTATGTAATATGTATATAATACATAGTTTTTTTTATTGTCTTTAGCTTATATTATATTTGTACTTCACCTTCTAAACTTTAATATTAATCCCTCTCTCACACTGCTACCGATTAATATTTTATTTTTTATTATATATTTATCATTTTATCCTTATTTAATCTTTAAAAAATATTAAAAAAATCAAAAGTTCCTCATGAATAATGATAAAGTAAATACATGTTAAACATAAATAAATAAATTTCAATTATTTGGGATTAAATAGAAGTATTGAAAAATTGAAAGGAGATATTTACGTAATATTAATATTTAGGGGGGAAGTGAACAAAAATGAAATAACTTTACAGTATAATATATATGCTATATCAAATTATATAATGTTAATTTATAATATTTTCTATAATTTATTATAGTTTTGGCTAAAGCGTTAAAATACTTCTTTTATTATATATCATGTAAAGGCTATTTTTCATAATAATCTTGTGTACAGAAAAAACCAAATCAATTTAGTTCAATTAGAGCGCTAAATAAATTTATATATATAATATAATAGACATATTACTATTTTTTTTTCCTTAAGAAAAATAAAGAGTTGGGAAATGTTTCAACAATTTACTCCAAACACTTGTGCTTTTGTGAATTTTCTTGGTAGATCAAATTTCTTTTTCAATTATCAAATCCAGGAAAAGAAAAGAAGATAATAATAAAATGATGTGAGCTGCTGATAGTTTTAGGAAAATTTCCTAACTTTTAGCATTTAAGAGAACATTATTTTTACCTAATCAGGAGCCACAAAAAGTGAGTAACAGAATAAATAAATAAATAAATAAATAATAATAAATAATGGTTACGCCCTACCTTAATTGCGCCACGTGTCACGTCGTCCGTCTAAGAAAAGCTTCAACCATGGAAACTTTTAAAAACTCCTCCTCCTCCTCCTTCTCCTTCAATGGAGATTTGCTCCCAATCTCGAGCCCTAACCCTAGTTCCAGCGAGATTTAGCTGCAGGATTACCTTAAAGTCCCCACGATCTCTTGTTCTCCTCATCCGGAGATCTCTGTCGATCTCCATTTGACCAGCAAAAGGTGAGATTTATACCCTATTTTTGTTTTTTTTCATAATTTCTTGTGAAATCTGGTTGTCTCGGTTAATTCGTTGGCTGTGTGGGTTTCTTTTCATGGGAGCATCCTTGATCGATGGTAAAAATCTCAGCTTGTTTCTTGTTGGGTTCGGTTTTGTTGTTTCGAGTTATGTCGAATTGCTGCTTACGGTAAGAAACTGCATCTTTTCTCCGTTTGATACGTTGGAAGTAGCGGCGTCGCTTTGGTTTATTGGTAGTATTCTTCTTTTTCTTGTGAGTATTTAGATTTTTGGTGGTTTTAATGTTCCATTGTCTTATTTAGTCAGGAAAATCGCTTTCCTGTTGTAAAAGACTCATCTTTTGATGCTATACTGATGAATAATCGGAGTTGTTTTGTTTATGGGTGATAGACCTGAGGTTGCTGGGGTTTGGAGGGGCAGCAAATGCCAGAGGAGGATCTGCTTGAGCTGAAGTTCAGGCTTCATGATGGAACAGATATTGGCCCAATCCGGTATTCCGCAACATTGACGGTTGCCATGCTTAAAGAAAGAATCATCTCCGAGTGGCCACGAGGTAGGAGCTTGTTATTTTCTTAGATCTCCCAAGCTATTGTTTTTTATGCATTATTGATTGATTGATGTTCTATGGGTGAAAGAAACATTTATGTTTTCACTTTGTAACAGCAAATGGATGATGATATATTCAGCTCTGATGTCAAAAAATTAAAGGGATTCAAAAGTAAAACAATTGTTACATTGTATCTATGTCAGTTTCTATTTGTATGTTTTAATTGTGTTTCCAGGTGTTCTCGAATGTGCTTGTTACCTTTTGCTGACCATGAAACTCTCACCAGTCTAGATACAAATTTAAGTAATATTGTATGGATCATGTGGAAGAAGCTAGATAAATCAGATAAACATCAGTGCCTCACCAACTAAAATACTGTGTGAACTCATTACTACCTTAATGCTGAATGTGCTTGTTACCTTTTGCTGACCATGAAACTCTCACCAGTCTAGATACAAATTTAAGTAATATTGTATGGATCATGTGGAAGAAGCTAGATAAATCAGATAAACATCAGTGCCTCACCAACTAAAATACTGTGTGAACTCATTACTACCTTAATGCTGAATGAGCAGGCTTAATTTACTGTTGTTCCAGGGCCTTCAGTACACTAAATTCGAAGGTTGCATAAATGCCTGCATATCTTCTTTCCTGTATCGATCAAAGTACCAAAACTTCTAGAAACAATATCATTAGAGAGCTCCTGATCAAAGGTCAAGTTATTTGTTTCTTCAGGATTTAGTGTTCTACCATGAAACTGAAAATCACAAAGGGCCCGTTTGGTACAAGAATTAGGAGGGTAGGAATAAGGATGAGATATTCTTGTGTAATGAATAAGAGTGAAATATTCTTGTGTTATTCTCGTGAGGTGTTTGGTTGATTAATTGGTATTCTAATGATCAAAATTAGATAGTGTTTGGTTGAAACGAGAACAAGATAATAAATTTAATATCTTTTTTTTTTCAAAAAAAAAAGGAACAAACAAAATGTTCTTGCAAAAATAAGTGGTTTCACATTGTCCGAGATGGTTTTAAAAGTGGGTGAGAACAAATTATTCTAGGGGTGTTTGGTTGTAAAAGCAAGAACAAGGTGATTATTCTCACCTTGTTCTTGTACCAAACAGCCCCAAAGGGTTTTGAGGGAAAGGTTCTTAGGATAATGTATCATGAATAGTACAAAAATCATTGCATATTTCCGTCCCATGAACATTCGGGAAAGCGTGCAAGAGATCTTTTTTTTCAGACGAAGAAAGAGAGCTCATAATCTGATTTTAACTTGAAGTTCTAGTTAAGTTTCTTTTACCAGTAAGTTTCTTAATTTTTGTGATGCATCTATGCTAGCTTCTAGGATATTGTTGTCACAAGGATATGCACACAATTTTGGCTGAGCTAGACCATTGGTTCCAAAAAATATTAATTTGCTGAGACGAAGGTTAAGTGTTTATAAACCACTACCTCTGATGTGGGGATATTATATACTTTTCCTTTTCAGGTCTGGCGTCTTAACAGTTCATGGCAACACACACCAGTCCAGAAATAATCTCTGAGCTTCTGGTGCCCTACACCACTAGTTGGAGAGTTCATGATTACTGTTATACCGTTTCCACAACTTTTCAATCGACTAGCTATTACTCTATTAGGCTAAAACAATGAGTCCTACGGGAGTTGATAATAGCAGATATTTATGCTATATACAATAAAAAATGGTGGAACTCACCTCCATTTGCGAATCCTAGCTAAATGACTGCGAACATTGATAATTTGGTTGCAGCAGGCTAAGAAAAACAGAGATGTTATTAGAAAACATAGATCAGGATTTTGTAAGATTTTTGGCCATCGCACAATTGGATGGGAGGCTGCTTCAACCAGCTTCTAAAACAATGTGCTAGAACATTATAAGCATTATGATCAAATAAAGGCATTGCTTGTTGTAGGTTGCTCCAAACTTCTAATAAGGTCACCCAAACCTCAGTGAGAATCCAATCTTTGCAATTAGTTGTGCAACCTGGCCAGGCCCATAGAATTAGGTAAGATGCTCTAGTAGATATCTTCAGCAATATCCATATTGCTGTCCTAAATGAATTTTCCATGAACCATATTAGTCTTCTTATTAATTGTCTTAATATTGTTCTTTTTATTTTTCAATTTTTTATTATTCTTCTCAGCCATGATTGGTTGGCTACTTGCCTCATTATTTCCTTCTGTGATTTTTGTTTACACTACCGTGCTTAGATAAGAAGATAATACCAAAGGTGGCTAATGATATCAAACTGATCAGTGCGGGAAAAATATTAGAGAACAACAAGACAATTTCTCAATGCAGGCCACCTTTTGGCGAGCTTCCTGGAGGGGTTATTACCATGCATGTTCTTGTGCAACCATCATCGACCAAGACAAAAACAGGTAATCTCAATCTGTTATCTTGTTATTTATTTTGGAATAGTGCATCAAAAAATAAGGATAATATTTTACAAGTTCTGCCAATCATATGTCTCCTTCTATAGAGTTTATTTTTCTTTAGAATGTTTTGTAGCATCAATGAACGTGCTTACCTTGCTAGGTCCAGTGACATCAGAAATAATTAAAATCATATTTGATGCGGCCACAACAGAAGTCTACCATGATATTGGCAATTTTTCTGGTGAATTATCATAGAGTTGCTAGCAAGTTCTGGGAATATATCAATAAATTCCTGATAGATATTGATTGTGAAATTTCAGGACATAATATTTATTCAGTTTCACATACTTCTCGAATAGCAACGATTGAGGTGTTTTTCCTGGTGGGATGCTAGTTATATATGTGGAGTTAATTATTCAGAAGCTTCTCTAAATTAAAATTGACTTTTTCTCATTTTCCAATGTATCGTAATAAGTGTCACGTAATGTTGGCATGTCGACACTGGCAAACCCAAGAGAGATTACCAGTTATCTGACATTCTAACCCATATTGTACTTTGGATATATATTATATAAGATACACGAGGATCATGAAAGTCACCTAGTTTGTAATAACCTAATTTAAATTGTTTTGATCTTTTATTCGATTTTTTTAGAACTTCTAGAGGGTCTATACCATAATTTAATTGATTGGACAAAAGTTTCCTAATTGGCTGTCACTCTATTGTGGATTGTGAAGGTTGGTGTACTTTGAAATTTGAATCCCTTTGTGTTACCTGGTAAGGTGCCTTTACTGGTACTTGTTGGTACTTGGATACACTTTAAATGGTATCGAAGTCTTTTATGCAAAAGAAAGCCTACAGAAGTTATACAATTATGCACAATCTTGAGTAATTGCTCTAATATTCAGGGACAATCAATTCTATGCAAAAGATATAAATGGAGGTTCCCACATGAAAACAGAAAAAAAATTCAAAACTGGAAAAGAAAAGATACATGCAAATTGTATCCGGAATTACATATATCTAGAATCAGAACTTCTAAGACTCGCACCAGAACTTACTATGACAACTTGATAACGTTTCCACTCCTCATAAGAAAATGGTTGATCTGTAAATAAACCTTTTGAAAGTGATACTGACCGAGAACCACGATGGAGCTTATTTTTCTATGTGATCTAAGCTGTCATCTGCAGAATTAGTTCTTTTAACTTTTTACATAGCCTGAGTACGGCTGCTTGGGGGGAGGGGGGGTTGTCATATTGAATAAAATCTAATCATACCAGACTTTTTGAAGAAGTGTTACACATTGTGCTTACTTTTTTTATGTATTTTGTTTGTTACCAGAGAAGAAGGTTGAAGAATTGCCACAGAAGACAGCTTGCTCTTGCTCTATATTGTAGTTCCTGTATGCTTTATCCGCAATGGTAGTACCTGATTCGCCACTTGTCGACCGAGAAAAAGTAGACTTGAACTGATAGTGCCTTAGTGTTCTATCTTTGAAGGAAGAGGGTTTCTTAAATTCATCACTGTGATGCCGTTGCTTCAGGAGAAAAGAAGTTAGTTCATGCCTCTGTGTTAGTCTTGGAACTAAGTTGGTAAGATGAGTAGAGTAGTAACACAACTATATGCTTTAAGTAAAATGTATATTGGTTGCATCAACTGCTTATGTAACCCAGTGTTAATTTATTCTTGTATTCGTATATGTTGAGTTCATTCATGTAGTAACTGGAAACATGCTTATGGCATTGGTAGGATATCTTGATATACTTCTTGCGCTTTCATGTTCATCTGTGCTTTTAAATGCGCGCATGACATCAAAGTGTAAGCATGCTAAAATTACAAGAAATGATATAGTTTTACAAGAAATGATCAAACTTATAAAAGATACATCTCGGCTAGCAACATAATATCCTACCAGTATCCGCATTGATAATAATCTACAACTCGAGCTTAAATTACCAAAATGAAAAAGAAAATCTGAACAAGAAAAATACTTATGCCTGTAATTCATATCCTTTGAAGCACATTTTCGGCTGAGGCGATCGTCTTTTCGATGTCTTCAGGTGTATGTGCTAGGCTGGTAAACCCTGCCTCAAACTGTGATGGAGCCAGATATATGCCTTCTTCCAACATCCCTCTATGGAATCTTGCGAACTTTGCAGTGTCACTCTTCTTTGCATCCTCAAAGTTGTAAACTGGTCCGCTAGTGAAGAAGAACCCAAACATTCCTCGAATATAACCGCCACACATCTCATGGCCAGCTCTCTTCCCAGCATCCAGAATTCCATTAACGAGGTCACCAGTCATCTTGTTCAGGTGATCATAACTCCCCGGCTCCATCAAGCGCTTCAAAGTGTGGATTCCGGCAGTCATTGCCAGAGGATTTCCACTGAGCGTCCCCGCCTGGTACATCGGGCCTGCCGGAGCTACCATCTCCATGATGTCCTTCCTGCCGCCATAAGCACCGACCGGCAGGCCACCACCAATGACTTTCCCCAACGTGGTCAAGTCGGGAGTTATGCCGAAATATTCTTGAGCACCACCATAGGCCACACGAAAGCCAGTCATTACCTCATCAAAGATAAGAAGTGCACCATTTTGCTTGGTGAGTTCACGGAGAGCATTCAAGAACTCGAGTTTTGGTGCAATGAAGCCAGCATTGCCCACAACTGGCTCAAGGATGACACCGGCAATTTCATCTTTGTGAGCGTCAAATAGACCCTTTATGGTCTCAATGTCATTGTAGGGTGAGGTCAGAGTGTCAGCTGTTGCTGCTTTTGGAACGCCGGGGGAGTCGGGTAGGCCGAGCGTCGCAACCCCGCTTCCAGCTTTAACAAGATAGGGGTCAGCATGGCCATGGTAGCACCCTTCAAATTTGATGATCTTTTGTCTGCCGGTGAACGCGCGGACGAGGCGGAGAGCACCCATGCAAGCTTCAGTACCGGAATTGACAAAGCGAACCATCTCAATACTTTGGACAGCTGAAATGACCATCTCAGCCAATACGTTTTCTAACACACATGGGGCACCAAAGCTTGTGCCTTTCTTCAGGGTCTCGATCAATGCTGCATTCACCTAGAAATGGAGATATCAGAACAATTCCTGTAGCATGGCCAGCTTATGACTACCTTATGATTGACATTAGGACCTCATATATTGATGTCATGTGATATCGCATGATTCTTTCCAAATTGTTGTTTGTGCTAGTTGTTTCCCATAAGACAAGTTTACATATCTATGTTATATGGCACACTGTGCAATGAAGTAGTTTATTGGTACAGTAAGATTTGCTGGCGGAGGGAAAAAAAAGTACTTGGATCCACTCTGTGTTTTATAGAAATCACTACATTCACAGCAATGCATGAGATGATAATAGAAGAATAACGCAACCTCAACATTCCGATGAATCAAAACTTCTGATGCATTTTCAAATGCACATAAATAGACAATCATTGATGCACTAGAAAAGATACAGCTCAATATTTGTAATAGGAAAGGACGTACATAGAAGTGACATGGAGTGTAAACAGCCATCAGGTGTAGATATATCATTATACAACCCGGTTACCCAGCTACACCAAAATTGATAAATTAAAAACCACTAGATATTGCTAATCATGAAAAGTTCAGCTTTCATACAGAAGGATCAAGAACATAACCATCGAAAATTCTACACCGGGCATTCTAAAAGGTTTCCCCTCAACAAATTGAATAACTATGAAGTATCAACATGTGCCCAGAAAGTGTCCAATAAGTGTGGTCAAATTCTTGGCGATCCAAATAACATCAAACTATCAGATTAAGGCGACCTCTGATTTATGTTCTCTTATATTCATTGCAGATATCGTATTCTACAGTGAGCTGAGTGAGATCTAATTTTGATACATGCAAATTGAAAGGACCTACAGTATGAAATATTATAACTAAAATGTTAATTAGCACAAGAATAGGGATTGGTTGTACCTTGTCATCTGCATGACCAATGATGGCAGGGCCCCATGAACCAACATAATCAATGTACTCATTACCATCAACGTCCCACATGCGAGAACCCTTAACAGCATCGAAAACAATTGGTTTTCCACCAACTGATTTAAAGGCACGAACAGGAGAATTCACTCCTCCAGGCATCAATTCCTAAAACCATATATTCCTCCATCAATAAGAAGTAAAGTCCAAAGTTAGTCATTTGGTTGAACTCAAGGCAAGAATGTCCCAGAGTACCTATTGAATATGATTTACATGGAAACAATGCAACAAATTACATGCTATATAGAAGCTGGACAAGTATTTAAAACTATTTTTATAGAGCACTTGGCGAAAATGCCGATGAACATGCCAGATTAGATGTTCATCAAACGCGAACATAGTATATAGCACATCAGTGAATCAGTACAAATGTTAATTCTTATTTCAACCATCTTTGAAACAGTAGGAGCATTAAAGTGAACGACCCAACCTCTTGTTCTTCACAAATTAGCATTTTCAATCTATTTCCAAAATCTTCAGTACTATGACCCTTATGTCCTTGACCTTATTCTTGGCATGGAGTGGATTGATATAAAAAATAATGGTAGGACAATAGTTTCCTTAACTGCAATTGGTACCTTTTTTTCTAAGAAAATGTATGACATAACTAGTGACATGCCAGAATTAGAACTTGTTCAATCGGCTACTGACAGCTGAGGGAAAGAAAGGGAAGTTAGGAATGATTGATGAAATTTTCCTAAGTATCGCAAAAACTGCAGGTCCTTCTCAATTTTCAATCCGATTCTCATATCATTTGACTACTTCAACCAAAGTGCATGATCAGTGCCTGAACAATCGCACCAAGTAAACGAGAGAAACCTGATATTGTACAGGGATATTACAGCAAAGCCACAAAAGAAACATATGTACATGGAATTTTTCACCCAATTAAGCAACATCCATACCAAGACGCCTAAAAATCCCATCTTTCCCCACAGCAGTACAAACTCCACCAATGCTGAACTAAATGGTGCACCAATTAATTTATTATAAGATCTAAAACAAATATGGACAGAATTATAAACAAAGCAGCTAAAACTGCCGCAACTAAGCAACTGAAGAACGAACTACAATCGAAAGCCAAGTAAATATCTATAATTTGCGTTCTTAATCCAATGGTAACGTAAAGGAGGGACCTTTGCGGCCTCGAAGATCTCCTCGGACTTCTGGAACGTGATGCTCTTCTTCTCGACAGATATGGCGGCGCGCACGGCGACGTTGGGCAACAGCAGGCCGGCGCAGCTGCCGGAGGAACGAGAGTGATTGGAAGAGGAAGACAGCGGGAGGAGGGAGAGGTTGGAGCTCCACGAAAACCCGACGCCCGCCATGGCGCGCTCACTTGTTCGTACGTGGAATGGAAGTGTAGAAGGAGTCGAAGATAAGAGCAGTCATAACTCATATTATAACGCAAGTAGTGCAGGCCTATTTTTGGTAAAGCCCAACCCACAACTTCTTTATTATTATTATTATTATTATTATTATTATTATTATTATTATTATTATTATTATTATTATTATTATTATTATTATTATTATTAT
>LTAE01005175.1:0-25501 GCA_001647135.1 Pontederia paniculata | reverse complement strand
TATCTAGAAATAGGAGTGCCTTGTATTGCTTCTTGATGCTCATGAATGTAAATGCAATTATTGTTAGAGTGAATGCATGAAAATGTTATTCCACAACCCTAATTAGAATTGTATTGCCTTGAAAGAGGGATGCATGATTATTTGAGTGAAGCAAGAGTCTAATGCATGTTATATCATTATCTCCTTTGCATGATTATCTAAATGGATTCGAAACCCTAGAACATTTCTCTCCTATATTTACTCTCATCTTAACACTTAGTTGTTTACTTCTTTCATTCTCATCTTATTTAGTATACTTGATAGTTTAGTATTTTCTCTCTAATCCTAATCGTCTAGGTAACAACTTGAGACTATAATTCTAGTATTTAGCTGCTTCCTCATGGGATCGATATTTATTACTACAATAAGGCCTCGTGCGCTTGCGGGACGCTTGTCACCTACAATGTCTCAATAATGTTTGTAAAATTCCGTTGTGAATCCATCAGGTCCAGGACCCTTTTCGGAAGGCATAGACCAGAGGCAATCTCTAATTTCCTTTTTGTTACAGGGGATATTAATGAATTGTGCCACATTTGAGGAAGACTTGGTAAGGGAGGCCAATCTTCTATTCTACTAGGGGGAGAATTTGTTGGCTTTCATATCTATTGATGCTAATTTACAAAAACTTCTTTAATAAGATGTTCATTTGTGACCAGGTTATCATTATGATCTAGGATGGAGGATATACAATTTCTTCTTTGCCTAACCATGGTGCTAAGGTGGTAAAAGGTAGTGTTTTTGTCTCCATTTTGCAACCAATTAACCTGGGATTTGCTCCACCATTTTATGCTTATGATCTATCTTAATAAAATTGCATGTTGATTGTAGAATGTTCTTAACCTACCTAGCTGATGGTCAGACAGTCCAGAAGTAGAATAAATGTGTTCAAGCTTTTGTATCTCTAACTTAATTCAGTGACCCTATTTTCCAGTCTACCTAGGCCATGTTTGTTCCAATGTTTAGTTTTTATCTTGATATTCTAAAGAGAGTTTTGTAATGATAAGGTGTTGTTTAATGCTGTGGGGGGCCATTATTGCCTCACAATTTCTCTGGGTTCCTGATATTCCAGCCAGAAATGTTCATATTTAAAAGGTTTTGGCGATTTTTTACTATGATTTGTTTGAAGAAGAATTGGGGCATGATCTGAGGCACATCTCTCCAAAGTTTGGAGAGTGAGATTTGGGTATTTGAGTAACCATTTTCCATTTAACAAATATCTATCTAACCGACAGAGAATACGAGTGAGACCTTTTCTATTATTACACCAGGTATGAGATCCTGAGGTGGTAATATCTAGTAGGCCATGAAGTTGTATAAGATTATTAAGAGCCCGGATTGACTTAGTAACCCTAAAAAGGACGGCCCCTTTTTTTCCTCAGGTTGAGTAATGCAGTTAAAATCCCTTATTAATGCCATAGGAAGGTTACCAAAATCTAGTGTAGAAATATGATGCCATAAGTCATTTCGCAAATCTAGGAGAACACTTGCATATAAACAAGAAATAATAAAGGAAAAAGATTGAATAGTGACCACCGCGTGTAATACTTGTAGGGATATGTGGATCGGTGTTACCTACGTGTTTGCAGAATGCCAAGCCAATAGGATCCCCCGGACCCCTCTTGAAAAACTCCATGCCATGATCTACCTAACTTCTTTATAATACGATTTGACTTGTCCTTTATAGCATGCGTTTCCACGAGCACTAAGATATCTGGGTTTTGTTGACGAATGAGTCCAAGAGATGGTCCTGAGCCTTACTACGGCCACCTCCCCGACAGTTCCACATTAGGACCTTCATTTGGAGGGTGGGTTGGAAGAAGCATCCCCTAGGAGCAACTTACTAGCCATCTGGTGTACCTGCACATCAAGAACAGAATCACAACGAGTTGGGTTTGGAATTTTGGCCTTACCTTTGGATGATCGTGCTTTGCTCGCTTTAGATCTCAGATTTGGCGGGGGAGGAGAGAACTGCTTCTTGGCTTTTCTATTTCTTTTCTGTGGAGATTGAGGTAGCGGTAAGAGATCTTCATCTAGGGTCTCGTCCTCCGGTTCCAAGTCCGTTGAGAGGGAATCTAACACCTTTTGGAGGGCTTTAGTGGCTATGGCAACTACTTGAGCATGCTCGATCACCTGCACATTTGAGCTTACAAGAGGGTGAGAGCGCAGGTAAGGGGTGTATTGGAGGTAGATTTTAACTCCTCCCATGGGCGGAGATCACTATGTGTGGGCTAGAGCTCTCCATTTTCCACTAGCGATGCCGGCTCATGATAGAAGAGGTAGTGATACTTGCGCCTCACGAGGGCGTAGATCACAATGGGTGCGATATAGCCCCACATCACCATTATCCGAGGGTGGTGATAACTCCTGTGAACAGAGAGGCTGAAAAGCCCTTGAGGGGGATCTCGTGATATGTGTTGGAGTGGGGGATCTATCCTGCACACGTGAACCCACATGGTGTGTCTCGGGAGCAGGCGTTACCACCAACGGGACTCCATCAACATTTCTTGATCCCGCCTTGAGCCCTACACCTATCATCAAAGAGTCATTAGACTAAGCTGATTGAATTGGACGGTCGAGATCGTTAGGAGTTAGGGTTTTGAGAGAGGATGGTTTTCCCGTTGAACCGGATTCTGAATTGTTTTACGGTTCGGCACAAGGCAGTCGCAGGAACTCTAGGGGTGCTGCCGCCGTGGAGGAAAGGAATGGATCCAGGAACCATACATGAATGAAGGCTTTGACCCTTCCATTTCTGGCGAGATCGTGGAGCGTCGGGGCCAGCTTGAGATCAAATGACCCGTGCATCCACAATCGAAGCAAAGCTGGGGCAGATTATTGTAGGTAACCCTTTGGAAGTAGCGGCTGCCATCCGGATTCCGAACCCATACCCCTTGCTTAATGGGTTTCAATAGATCAATGTCCACACAAACTCTAGCATACCGGAGGCATTTTCCCTTCAAAGTGTGCTCATCGATCCTTAGAGGTGTTCAAATACCCTACAATACGAAGAATTGATTCCTTGTTGGATAGCTCGAAAGGAATCCCAAGGATTTGTATCCAGATTGACGAGGATGTAAGTTGCTCCTCTTGAGGCCGAAAGAAAGGGCGTGGTTTTGTAACATGTAAGACGGCTCTGTTGATCTCCCAAGGACCCCCTATGAGCACATTTGATAGGTTAATTTCATTTTGAAAATGAAAGACGTAGAAAAATTACTCATTTTTGTGATT
The DNA here is from genome assembly GCA_001647135.1 of Pontederia paniculata. Lineage (NCBI taxonomy): Eukaryota > Viridiplantae > Streptophyta > Magnoliopsida > Commelinales > Pontederiaceae > Pontederia > Pontederia paniculata. The sequence continues at coordinate 22,237 of LTAE01005175.1, read as the reverse complement.
TTTGGGGCAGCTAGGAGATTCCAGAGCTTTGGGAGAGTTTGTTTTCAATAGATCTATGGAGAGGGCATCTCCAAAGTATCGGCCCATCAGACAACGTTGAAGTTCCGCCATTTTTTGAGCTACTTCTTCCGCTGGGATGATGACCTTCTCGCTGGTGGCTTTTTGCAGGCGGTCCAGAAGCATAGGCGAGATTTTCCATTGTTGAGAGGAGTTCCTGTTAGTTTTGAGCAGATCGGACCATGAAGCCTTTGGAGGAGAGGTGAGGAGAGGAGGATCTCTTGGGCCTTCAGTTGCTTGAGGGTGGGAGAGGTGTTGCTGGGAGTTTCTAGAAGAAGAGGGCGGTGTTATATATATATATATATATATTAACCTTACCTACTATTAAATGTGCCTAATAAAAAAATTGAGGATATTAAGCATGAGCATGTACAAAGTCAAAACTATCATTACGGGTGCACAGTGTACTATGCGGAGGTAGTTTATTTTGGTGTAATTGTAAATCTAAAATGTAAATAGTTATAATTGGAAATTCTGATAGGATTTGTATTATAGGAGTTACTTTTTCTTAGTTTGGATAAATGTAAATGAATTCTAGAAAATGAATTATGTTATTTGGTTGAAAATAAGAATTTGATGTAAGTGGTTAGTTAGAATAAAATGTTATCATATATTAATATTATACAATTTAAATTGATAAAATTTATGTTAAAATTTTGAATATTTTGTTATTCAATGGATCAAACAAATAATTACTTTTATTTTCTAATATGAATATATATTTTTTATTTCAATGCATAATATATTATTATTATTATTATCTTTAACAATTTTACGGTTATATTTATATTTTATATTATTTATCATGCTATATGATTTTAATAATAATCTTTTTATTATATAATATTGTGCGATTATTTAATTTAAATTCTTATATTATTTAATTTATTTATAAAATATTTTATATTTATTTTTAATGTATAGGTTTATTTCAATGTATTCTCTTATTGGATCTTTTATTTTAATGTTATTTTTAAATTCATCTTATTTAAATATGTTTTTTATTTTAATATTTACATTTTTGTCTTTATATTTTAAATAATATTTTATTTTCTATTATGATATTGATTTAGATTAATGTTATTTCAATAATTTTATATGTTATTATCATTTCTCATATCTATTAACTTTAAAATTAATTTCTTTATACTTTGTTCATTTAATTTATAATTTTTATATTTCTATTTATATTTTTATCATTATAATTTTATTTTGTTATCATTTTATTTTTAATACTAAATATATTTTATGTTTATTTATTATTTTTACTTACTTAATATCTATACGTTTATCATTTATTTTAATTTGTTAATATTAATATTATTTAAGTTTGTAATGCTAGTTTAGTATATTGATTTTTTACATTTTCCAACTAAACTAAAAATCTATCATTTTCTCTCCTCATTAATTTAGTGGACATAAGAACCTCTCAAAGTTTTTTCTTTTCCATTGTAATCCAGTTTCAACACCAGAAAATACTTTTACAGTAAACTAAAAATCTTGGCGCTTGAAAAATTAATTTATTGTAAAGTTATTTATATATAGTTAGTGAAGAATGTGTGAGAGAGATGATTCCGAACAATGGATTAGGGCTCTCTATAGGCGTCCAATTCTATTTACAATGGTCGAATGCTCGTCATAGTCCGCCCCTTCATTACCGGTCGTTACAACACATTGTGACGACCAATGGCTTATTGACGACTCCAACTATCATCTTCATAATGAGGACTCCAACGATCATCTCTATAATTACCATAATGACCATAACGATCACATAATTATAACATCTCTCACTTGACAGTCATGGTCATTGTATGCTTGCACTCTCACTATTCATGCAGAGTCTAACTAGAGATTCATGTCCTCATGTCACGAAGTTCAACTTTCCGTGAATATTTCATATTGACACAATTATTCCCGAGTCTCATCAAGCCCACATGCTTGATGATCACTGCAATTTTCTTTATTAGAAACTCAATCAACATATCACTCGTAGGCACATAGGTCATTGTCGCTTCCTTCTTATCCGTTATATCCTGAATATAGTGATACTAAATCGCAAACACTTCCCTTTTGAACTGTCAGTTTTTATCATTTATTAAGTTTATCATTGCTTGATTATCACAATACATAGGTAATGTCCTCTGACCAGATTAACTTTTAGTTCCAAAAGGAAACACATGAGTCATACATCATGGGTGGTTGTTGTACTATAAGAAATATACTCAGTCTATTATGTGTCAAGTCACACATACATATTTCTTGTTGCCCCAAGAAATGGCTGCACCACCTAAAAGGAAACAAGTGACCTGATGTAAACTTGTGATCGTACATATCACTGCTGAAGTTCGTATCTAAATGTCCTACTGCCTCGAGTGTATAAGTTTAGTATGTCAATTTTAATTATACCTTACTCTTCAGATATTGTAGTATCCTCTTAATGGCCTTTCAATGGGTCTTCCCAGGATTACTTTGAAATCTACTAATCAAGCTTACCGAGTAAGCTAAATCGGGTCTCGTACATAGCATCACATACATTAGGCCACCCACTGATTTTGCATAGGGCTCACCCAAAAGTTCTTGCCCTGCATTGGGGCACTAACTTTTGCTTAATCTTTCCCCAAATCATTAGCGGTGTCGATGTGAGACTGCTATTCTGCATCCCGAAATTTTCTCAGTACCTTATTAATGTATTGTTCCTGACTTAAACTCAAGCTCCTTGAGTTTCTATCATGACTGACTTGAATGCCAAGTATATAGGATGTCTCTCCCATGTATATCATTTCAAATCTCTTGCTCAATTTTTCTTTAATCTCATTGAACATTTCTACATCATTTTTTGCATTTAGTATGTCATCCACATGACTATATCACAAAATTGCTCCCACTCTTTTTGATGTAGACACAATGATACAATTTGTTCATCTTGAAACTAAATTGGACTATTGTCTCATGGAATCTCAAGTACCATTGTTTACAGATTATTTTAAACCGTTTGATTTTTGGAGATACACTCGATTCTCCTGATCTTTTACCTAAAACCCTTCAGGTTTCTGTAGATAAACATATCCATTTGGAACAATTCCAATTTCATATATGCTACTATTGCTATGATTGTCCGAATCAACGCAAACTTAGCCACGCTCCTAAAAACTCTATCCTAGCTTACGGAGTATAACCCTTGGCCACCAATCTCATTTCGTGCCCATCAAGAGAGTTATCAACGTGATACTTTCACTTGAATTTCCACTGGCACCCTATGTATTTGCCTACCTTCCGATAAATCATATAATGCTCACACTCCGTTTGATTGAATCCATTTTAGCTTTCATGACGGCCGACCATAATTCTGACTCATTTGAAGTCATTGCTTCCTTATAAAAATAGGATTTGTATTATCCTCTATCTGAATACCAACAGAGTAACACGATGTCTCGCACTTGTACAAAACAAAATCATCCAAATGTGCGGATATTTTTCGGAGCTTTTTCTTGGTGTCGGTTATACTCTATGGAAATAATGAGTTTCTTCATTTCTTTCAAAAGGTATATCATTCTATGTAACATCAACTTTCACTGTTGAATAACATAGTATATCACCAGAGTTGTCTCCACGATCTCCTAGAATCGTAAAGGGGTCATCATCCTCTTCTACCTGCTCTTTTTCGTTCTCAAAAAAGGTAGCATCATGATTCTCTATGAGCCATTTTTCCTTGTGGAAGAATCTATACCCTTTGGATTTTTCACAGTATCAAATAAACTTACATATTTTCGCCCTAAAGTCCAGCTTGTCATTGAGTTGACAAGGAACTAATATGTGCATTTTACATCCCCACTTTCGGAGATGGCCCAACTCGGGCTTCCTGCTATTCCACAACTTGATGGCCTTGATTCTGCGGACTTAGTGGGAATTATGTTTTGTATGTAACTCACGGTTATCATTGCCTCGCCTCAAACGCATTTTTACAGACCCAGTGGGACAACATACACCTCACTACATTCATCAAAGTTATCTCTGTCACACCATTCTGTTGTGGCACATACGACATTGTAGTCTGTCTATGTATGTCCTCTGAAATGCAGTTATCAAATTTTTGGGAGGTATATTCTCCTCCTCTTACTGTCCTTAGGCACCCTAAAGGTCTTTTTAATATTTTCTCTACTTTTGCCTTGTACCTCTTGAAAGTTTCAAAACTTCTTATTTTCTCTCTATTAGATATACATAATAATATCTAGAGTAGTCGTCAATAAATGTAATAAAGTACTTTTTACTTTTGTATGTGGGAACACTCAATGAATCACAAATGTTTGAATGAACTAGTTCCAACAACTCTGTTGATCTTACCCCCACATAAAATGGCGTCCTTATCATTTTCTTTGCCAAGCAATGGTCACAAGGCATTATCCTTGCACTAAAGATGTTGGACACTAAGTTCATTTTTTTTTATTTGTTCCAATATCCCTCAATATAAATTAAGTATTTTTTTTACAAACTCTTGGCATTGTGGCATCATATATTAATTATCTTTCAATGATCAAATAAAGAAATATATTAAGCACTATTTAAGTACTTATATAAGGAAAGATTTATTATTCTCTATCTCTCTCTCTCTCTCTCTCTCTCTCTATATATATATATATATATATATATATATATTACTAATTTTTTTTCTTAATTTTTTATTAGAAATTAAAATTTTCAATTGTCATTATTTTTTTAACAAAGACTCCATTTTCCGAAAATATTTATTATAATAATTTTTTGGATTATAAAATGTTTTTCTCTAAAACCAATATTTTTGGCAATTTTTTTTCAAAATTAAATTTTTAGGATTACTTTCATTTTTGGGACATTTTAAAAAAATAGTGGATTTATATTTTTCCAAAAAAAAACCTATAAATTACTGAATAAATTGTATTTTGTTGTCAATGAGAAAATACAATAAAATATTAAATATTCAAGCCTTTTACTTAAAAGATAATTAAAAAAATAAGTAAGTTACATTCGAGTGTCTTGGTTTGCGAAGAACTTAAATGTGAGTATGTTTGATAATTTAAGCATTGACCAACGGACAATAATATGGAAAGAAAACAAACAGATATTTTACAACCAATATAAATTGATGTCTAAATAAATATGTAAGGTTAATTAAGAGATGAGGGCAATAATACAAACATTAGTTGCAGAATAATTTTAGGATTTAATGACAAAATAATCAATAAATAAATAAAATCAATCTTAACATATATCATTCTATAATCAATATTACATTCAATAATTATAATAAATCATTGTGATTAATACAACATTATTTTTACATTTGTGATTTTTTTAGGTGTTTCAAATTGCCACCTAGCTCAAAAACTACTAATTCAAATAACATTTCATCTGAACTTTTTAAATATTTATAAGCTTTGGAAAGCTCTAAGAAAAGTATGTGTCCAAAAGGGACATTAATTGCATAGACACACCACTTGTAAACTGGCAGCAAGACAAAATGTGTCTGATCATGTGAACAAAATAATTGTAACGGCGAAGGACTTGAAAGCCGAACAAAAATATGACCGTTCACCTCGATGCCAAATAGTCTTCCGCCTGCCTTTTTAACATGACATCACGATGGTTCGGATGAACGAGTCGATCAAAAAGGTTGTTGAAATGCCCTCCATCTTGGCCATCGATAGCATGACCAAGAGAAAGAAGAAGATTGATATCTTCGACATGGAGGAAAGTGCTAAAGGGCAGGAGCAAAAAGCCCATGTTGTGCATCATTGCATGCAAGGCATGCAAAACTTCAACACTAGGAAGAAGAAGTTCAAACCCAAAGGGTGCAAGACTCCAAGAGAGGCTTGTCACATATGTGAAAAGTTTAGGCATTTCAAGACCAACTCTCCCACAGAATCTAGACAAGACTAGAACAAGATCCCACCAAACGGAGGTCAAGGAGACGGAAGATAAGAAAAATGCACGAGCACCAGCAAGATCTATTTCGCCATCATGGTGGAATACAACTCAATGACAAAGGACATCAAAGAATGGTGAATCAACTCAGGTGCCACTCACCACATTGCAAGACTAAATAGGGTCTTATAAAGTTCAAAGAGTTGGCAAAAAAGGAACATAGTATATACCCCGACGTTGAGGGTATGTTGAGTACAAGCTGAATTTAGATGGTGACTTCGTGATACTCAATAACATATTGTATGCATCGAGAATAAGATACAATTTGATTTTTGTTCTCGTGCTTTTGCAGAAGGACTTTGAAGTTAGGTTCTATAGTAGTCGGTTCACGATAGGCAAGAATGACAAGGTGTATGCAATCGAAAGGTAAGTGCTTGATCATGATCTATTCTGCCTGAATGTAATAAAGAATGATGAGTAAAAAAATCTTCTTTGTATACTCTGTGTTATATGTCTGACTATGATCTCTAGCATTAGATGTTGGGAAATGTAGGAATAAATGATCCTGATTAATGACAAGGGAATATTTAATTTCCTAATCAAGTCAACATTGTTAATGTTAAAATACTGCCTGATTTAGTTTTATAAAATAAATGGCTATGGTGGATATAAACCTAAGGTCCAGATCTAATAAAATTTGATAGTCTACGGGCAAGATTTAACATAAGAATCAACGGTCAGGATTAATGCTATAATAAATATTATTTACCATCTATGTTATCGCTCATCGAAGAGTTTGATCGGAAACAGTTGTAGCGTGTGGGGTTTTGGCGCTTCATCTCCTCAGGTGGCGAGGCCTTGCACGCCTAGAGTCTTGCTCCAACGAGGTCACCGGCAAGGAACTTCCCTTCGGCCTTAGATGTGCACGCTCCACAATGGTGGTACCGTTGGTGTTCACCCCCGCGAAGATGAAGACCCAAAAGAGCCCGTGGCCCGTACTCTTCTCGATAGAAAAGAAAAGATGACGAAGGTGATCCTCCCAATGGTGAGCTCCGCGAGTACGACCCTCCAGAAGGAAAAGACTATACGTGTGTGACGCCGATGAGATGGAGTTTGACGGGTTCGTTTCGGCGCTCGGGCCGCGAGAGGAGCTCCAGCTGGGGCAGCTCTACTTCGTGCTCCTCAAGGTGGAGATCACCGATGCTTGTGGGAGTTCGCCACCTATCGGGCTCCCATCACGATTGTCGTGTGCCTATGAGAATATGGTCATTGTGCACTTGGTCATGGAGCTTGTATAGCTGGGCGCAAGAACTCGATAGGGACGGGTCCGATCATGGACGCCGGCTCTAATACCAATTGAAGATTGTGTGTGAGAGAGAGAGAAATAATTCCGAGCAACGGATTAAGACTCCCTATAGACGTCCAATTCTATTTATAATGGCCGAATGCTCGTCATAGTCCGCCACTTCGTCACCGACTATTACAACACATTGATGACGATCAATGGCTAACGGTCATCTCCATAATGATGACTCCAACGATCATCTCTACAATGATCTTAATGATCATAACAGTCATATAATTATAATAGTTAGTTCTATTGCTAACCAAACTTTTGAATGCCTTGAATCTTAACCCAGTGATCAACCCTACATATGTCTCCCCAGTGCATCACAACCTCTAGAATAATTGGAGCAACGAAGCTGCCCGTACCATACGGGGGGTCTCGCTGCCCGGTCAGCGAGCCTGGGGGGTCTAGGGTGGATCCAGGGGGATCTCCCCCTGCGGGGACTCGGGGGCGGAGCCCTCGAAACCTAGACAACTCTAGAATTTCAATTTCCTATTTTGTATTGGGAGTCCCTATATAAACTCCCTAGGGTTTGGGTTATTCTGCATCTTGCAATCATCTATTATTTTCCCATCAAAGAAACTCTCAGCCGCCGCCCGAGGACGTAGCGTAATTAAGGGCGAACCTCGTAAATCTCGTGTCTTCTTCTGTGCTTGTCTCTCTCGTCTCATATCCGCAACACAAACTTATCACAAATGTGTGCGCAAATTTAGAAGTGAAATATATTTTACATATCATTCTTCATTTTTTTGATATTTTTTGCTAATTAAAAATTATTGACTATACTCGTAAATAGCCAATATTGCGATATAAGAAATAACGATAATTACATTTGTCATGAAAACTTTTGCATACGTTATTACAACTAAAAAAGCAAAAATAATGATCGATTGCCTATAGACAACACTATTTCTCATGATATGATAGAAAAACAAAAATAACATTTAATATATATATATATATATATATATATATATATCATTCATTTTAAAACTATAATATTTGAACTGAAAAAATGATTTTATTATCTACTAATATTAGAAACAAAAATATGAAAATGCGTTTTAGAACTAAAAATATCTAATAAAGTTTTATATGAGTCGAAGAAAAAAACTTAAAACTGAAAGAAGATAATATTTTAGTTTATCATCGAATTCCAATACATTACTTTATTTGAAAAGTTAATTATATCAATAACCCCTTATAACTAGATAACGTAAGTAAATATTATTAAATATACTATATATATTTATATATATATGCATGATTAGTAATCTATATTAAAATTAATAATAATTTATTAAAAATGATTATATCTATTTTTTTTAAAAATGAGATGCATAAAATGATAAAATAAAAAAAATAGTGATGGTAGGAAGGTAAAAAGAAGGAGGTAAAGCGTGAATTAATAGCATTAGTTATAATAAAAAAATATAACACCAGGAGAAATCAAACTATGAAGCTTTAAAAAGCAATCATGTTGGGCATCTATTGCGTCTATTTGGCACTGTCTGCACCCATTCCATTTATTTGGCACTCTGTTATGTTCACCTGCCTGAACCGTACTCGCATCATTCATTGAACTCGAACAAAAATGTTATTACTAATTTATATGAAGATTCAGTAAAGAATAGGATAGCCACTATGATCACAAAAAAAGATTTTATTAACATATTATTTTACGAAAAAGAAAAAGTAATAGTGATAGGCTCCATCATCAAATGTGTATGTTGTGGCAAACTGCCAGACTCGCGATCCTTCTGCTTGTACATATATATGACGTCTGTCTGAACCTTTTGGACAGTATAATTATTAAAATTCCCACTGTACCATATGCAGCCATACTTTTCATAATCTTAATATTGCTGTTGCGAGACAGACGTCCTTCTCTTAGATTTCCCATAATTACTTATATATCGAAATATAAAGAAATTAATTCTCCATAAGCATGAATTATTCTAGCAAACAAATTAGCTTATGTATGAGCATACGCCAAAGATTCGGAAACCTCCGAGAGAATGCGAACGTAGTACAGGCCATGAAAAATATAGCAGGTTGTGGTTCAGAACTTATTGATTGGCAAATTAAGCTTTAATAAAAAAAATGAATAATTTTAGAACATAAACAATCTTTAAGTATTTTAACGTTCTAATTTAAATGTGATTAGTAATTAAGCGCATGACGCATTAGCACTTGTAATGCCAAAAAAATATAACATTGCATTTGAATTTTAAAGAGTAAATTGTATGAAAAAATATAAAATTTCACATTTGTTGTATATCTATTTTCTTCTTATTTATTTTATGTAATAAATTTTAAATTAATTAGAGATTTAACTTTCACAATAATCTTTTTTTTTTAAAAGATCGTTTAATATTTGCTCAATTCAATATCATTTCACTAACTTTTAAAATTTTACAAAAAAAATAAATATCAGTCTTTTTCACTTCATTCGTTGTCAAAATCAATTAGAGTTTATGTTATATCTAAAAAATTAATGTTTAGATTTTAATAACAGAGATTAGATTAGAAAAAAATTAAAAGGTTAATTATGTTTTAGAAAAAAAAAATATATCTACGCGAAAAGGTTCACTTTTTTATGCAATTTTCGAAAACTTTAAATATGAGAGACCACACACAAAATGAACGATAACATAGCTTTTGGATACTTTTCCGGTGTGCCACCACGACTCGTTGATCCGGCAATACTGATGACCACCATCGCCATGAACGGAATGCGCCAGCTCATGCCTCACTTCGTGCTCGTCCCTCTCGTGGCCCAAGGCCACATGATCCCCATGGTCGACATCGCCTTGCTCCTGGCGGAGCGCGGCGCTCGCGTCAGCTTGATCACTACCTCCGTGAACGCCGACAGGATCAGGGGCTTCATCAACAACGTGAAGGAATCGCGCCTGCCTGTCGACTTCGTCGAGCTCCCCTTTCCGTGCGCGGAGGTCGGACTTCCGGAGGGCTGCGAGAACTTTGATCTCCTGCCCCAAAAGGATTTCTCCTTTCCGAACGATCTCTACTTGTCGTTGTTCGAAGCTAACAACAAGCTCCAGGCGCCGCTGGAGAGCTACCTGATGGCGCAGCAGCAGCATGCAGGTCCTATGTGCATGATCACCGATATGTGCAACTACTGGACAATGCCCGTCGCGCAAAAGCTCCGGATACCACGCCTCCTCTTCCATGGCCCTTCGGGCCTGTACATCCTGTGTTCGTACGTCATGAACAAGCACAAGGTCTACGACCGGATCACTGATCCCTTCGAGCTTTTGGTCGTTCCCGACGTGCCTCACCATCTCGTGGTGAACACGGCCCAAGCGCCTGGTTTCTTCAACCAGCCAGGTCGGGAGAATCTCCGTCACGAGGTTTGGAACGCGGAGCCGTCCGTCGATGGGGTGGTGATCAATAGCTTCGAGGATATGGAGCACGAGTACATAGAGTGCTACGCGAATGCCAAAGGGACGAAGGTATGGACAATTGGTCCCTTGTGCTTGCATAACAAGAATCTGAGTTTTAAAGCCGCGAGAGGGGACAAGGCGTCCATCGATACGAGCAAGGTCCTGACATGGCTTGACACGAAGAAGACGAGGTCTGTAATCTACATAAGCTTTGGCACCCTTGTGCGGAACAGCGCCGCGCAGCTCATTGAAGTAGGAAGTGGATTGGAGGCGAGCAAGGTGCCCTTCATTTGGGTGATCAAGGATGCAGAGAGGACGCCAGAGGTGGAGGCATGGCTATCAGATGGTTTCCAAGCAAGGGTTGGCGACAGGGGTCTTGTAATCCCGGGATGGTCGCCGCAGGCCGTGATCTTGTCGCACAGTGCGGTCGGAGGGACCATGACGCACTGCGGTTGGAACTCGATCCTGGAGGCAGTGTCAGAGAGGCTTGCCGATGGTAACATGGCCAAAGTTCGCTGACCAGTTCATCAATGAGAAGTTGGTAGTAGATGTACTAAGAGTTGGCGTGTCGATTGGAGTCACGGTGCCCATTAATCATCAGAGCACTCCCGAGGTGGTGGTAAGGGAGCACGTGGAGAAGGTGATTTTGAGGTTGATGGATGGAGGCGAGGAAGGAAGACAGAGAAGGGAGAGGGCAAGGGAGCTGGGGCAGAAGGCCAGGAAGGCCATAGAGCATGGAGGGTCATCCCATGCAAATACAAGTGACCTCATCAAATTTGTCATGAATTTTGGCACTTAGGAAAGGTTTAGTGTTGATGAACTTGGTTGAATTGATCTTTTTGGCATAATAAATTCTGCTATTCAGAAGGTAAGAATTTATGTTGGTTGATTTTTTTTCCTCACTAAGAAGATATGGCTCGATTCACTATATAGATTAATGATTTAAAAATAATCTCGAAGTCAATGAAGAACGATGTGGTGTCTTTTTTTTCGTCCTTTTTTAACTCATCTTTCATTTAAGAAACGAGATTGTTTCAGGGAATCGACTTCTTCATGATTAAGCACAGTAATAAATAAGTTTATGAGTGATCAACCACGATTAATGAATAGACATCTTAAAAAGCAAAACAAAGTATCACATAGGCCCACATTCTACGACTTGGATTGTACAACACAGAAAAAAATAAAAAAAAAATATAGCAAGTGGGGCCCACACCCCAAGCAAGCCACTGCATCCAAGACCATCCAGATGTTTAACTTTAATGATATTACGTGGAGCAAGGTGAAGTGAAAAATTTGCATGCATCATCCACCTGCCCAATGAGAGAGAGGGGAAGACGATCATAAAAAGGGTAAAAAATAATGTGGTTACCTTCGAGCATCGACCGAAAGAGAAGGTGCTGTTAAAAATAGAGAAGAAAGATGTAGATATTATTGTAGCAGATGAACGTTGGAAAAGAAGATAGTAAAAAAAACGATGAATTCGATTAACGAAGGTATATGATATGATTTTTTTATTTACTGATTATTGAGTTAATTAATATTATCAATTTAAAGTTTATATTAATAATAATTTATTAGATTGTTAAAGAATAAAAATAGACACAACACTATCGATATCCGTAGTGCATTTAAGAAATAATCACACTTTTCATTAATTAATAAAAAATATATATTATTATTTATGCTTAATTATTAATAATTATTGAAATATCATTGTTAATTGATAATGTAATTATGTATTGGTCGATTATTAATTAATTTAATTATCATTAAATGGTAAATAGTTATGGATGATCATTTTATTGATATTGTGATAACATAAGTTACATAGTTTTATAATAAGCATGCTTTATGATTAAAGTCATCGAATAATATCATGACATGAACTCATGATTTATTGTACTTTTAGTATTAATTATAGAATCGAATTGAACTACATATAGAAGTATTATTACATGTACAATCATAATTATATTTTAAAATTTATAATAATTAATTATGATTATAATTGACTTGTTGAAGATTGGTATCTCGATAAATTATATTATGGGATGTTGATCTCATTGCGAGATTTTTTTAAAATCATTGATCATATTGTGGAGTGTCGATCTCAATCTAGGATATTTTCAAATCATTCATCTATGATCCAAACGTACATGAAATATTGTGGATACTAATATCCGGGCTTGATCAGTCTTACTAATATCTAGATGATCAAAATCATACAAAATATATATTGATTAATTGATAAATATCATATGATATATCGGGATGGCTTATTAGGAATAGATATAAGGGGACGACTTTAGGAAGTCATAGGAGGAACTTCCAAACTATCGTATGATAAGAAAAATGAAGTAAACGATAAACTTTATTTTTTATTGATTGATTATGAGCTATTGATCATTATTGACATTGACATATTTGTGTACCTACTGTTACTTATTAATGCTCATAATATTATTGATAATCGTAAAAATCAAATATTGATTATTGATGAGATTGAATTGTATAATGACTATCACTACGTGATAATAAGAGTTAATACTCATAAATGATATTAATTATGCTAAAGTAGGAGACACATTTAGCCTATTATTGATTATTGAAATTGATTTATATTGATGGAGCATAAAATTTATCATACTAAAGTAATGTACTCATATTGTTAAAAAAGAAAAAAATGGAGATGCTCCCTACTTAAGTAGGAGCACCATGCTCCCTACATTTTTAACCGTAGGATCTTTAATATATGGTGACTTGATTTAGGAGAGAGAAAAAAGTAGGAGAGAGAAAATTCAATATCCACCGTAGATTTAACATCCTACGGTTGATGATGTAGGTAACATGGTGCTCCCTACTTAACTAGGGAGCACCTACATTGAACCCTAAATAAAAATGACTTCTATAAAGTGCTAAGCAAAAATTGTACATTAAAAGTTATTGATTATGGTATGCGTCTATATTCATTATTGAAATGTACATTTATAATAAAAATTTTTTTGAGACCAATATTAGATCTCTAAAATAAATATGACGGTCACATATGACTAATTGAGATGAATTTTTTCTACGTTCTAAATCTGTGCAGATAATCGAGAATGAAGGATCGCAATGACGCTGCTCTTGACGTATAGATTGCATATGGTGTATGTATAAAATTGTGTATCATAATTAAAGTTTATAGTGATTATATTTTATTTTTAATGTTTTTTTATTATTTATAGTTTATATTATATATTGTTCATTGTCATAGCGCATTCGAGATCACCTCGACGCGTGTCGAATATTAATTCGACTACGTGCCAAGACCGAATTTCAAGGCATTACGCAGATGCTTCGACACAATCACACGGTCGAATTTCGGGCGTTAGATGGATGCTTTGATACAATTGATAAAAAAATGTTGGGAGCTTGCAACAACATGAACTTGGCGTGACCCTCAAGTATTGGCTCTATAAACCTATAGAATTCATGCATACGGATCTTCTATAGAGTGTGATTTCGGTTGTATATATATAGAAATGCACAAATTTGGTATCATGGCAGAAAAATTAAATAAATTATACAAAGAGTTAATTATCTTATATAAAGTGTCAATTCTTTTATGGATCAGAGATAAATCTAATAGTTAATTAAGTTACGATTGAATCAATTCGATCAAGTTAAATTATATTAAATTAAATTTTATTAAAATAATATTATTTATAATAATATTAATTATTTATAGTACAACTAATACTACATAATACATAAAAATTTAGTATTCATATATTAATAATATAAATATATGATTTATTATGTTTTAATAAATTAATATTCACAACCCGCACGAGCCGAGGGAAGTCTTGGATGAGTTCGGTTGCACCAGTTTGGTCGCATAGCCTGCCTTTGTGACGTGAGTTTGGATCAGCATATAAGAAGACAATAAAAAATTAAATAAAAGAAACAGAACGCTTACAAATATAGTCGTTACACAAATATAAAAAATCTTACTAAACATGAAGTATGGCGAACTGGGATGAAAGCGTAAAAGTATCAAGAATAAAAAAAAATACTTAGTAATACTTTTTACACTACATGGTTAGATATGCGATAGTTCATAAGGGATAAAAGATACACATAATAAATCTAGAATCTTCATAATTAGAAATCTTCATCAAATATGTATATCTTGAAGGGAATACATAGATTAATAATAATTAAGCATATCTAGAAATAAATATGATCTTATTAATCACTACGCATAATCTACTAATTTAATAACTAAGTAAACAATTTATATATATATATATATATATATATATATTATTTTAAAAATATTGATCGCAACACTATGGTCTTGGACCAGAGCACACCGTGATGATCATATGATCCGCACCTTGACATAGACCTTGATTGTGGTTCTATGGTCCAACACCCGTTAGACCATAGCACCCATAAGGTCTTAGCGTTAGAAATGCCATGTTATTTTTTTTTCAAGATTTATTCTATTAAATAAAAATTATACCAAAATTTAACAACAATAACAACAACAATATATATTATATATATATATATATATATATATCTATATATATTGTTGTTAAATTTTGGTATAATTTTTATTTAATAGAATAAATCTTGAAAAAAAATAACAACATCATTAATCATGCAGATGTCGTAAAGGGTAAAATGCAAATATGAATTCTCATGATGCAATGTTTATCGATAAGATGAATTAAAGAAAATAAAATGAAACATCACAATCCAAATAGATTAAATCATAATTATATCATTAATAACCAATGTATCAAGATGAAGATAATATTTGATTAAAGAACAAATGTATGATTTGATTAAATATGTAGATCTAACATGAAAATTCAAAACTCATTGATTTGATTGTGTTTAACCAAGTACGAAATCAGGATAAGAAATTAGCGGAGGGGTTCAATACATAATAAGCTCTACAAATAATAATTTAAAATATAATAATTATATTTTTAGTAACTAATAATATTGAAAAAATAATTTAAAAGACCTAGTATTTATGTCCTTTAACATTCGAAAAGAGCATATCAATCTTTTAAATCATAAAAAAAATATTTATAAATTTTTTTAACAGTTCTTTCAATCTAAATAGTAAAAAAACAAATCAGTAGAAGTTGTCTTATTTTTATTATGTGTGTCATCAAATGCAATTTTCGATTATCATAATAAATTTTTACGTACAATAAAATTTTAAGAACTAAATTATCATAAATTTAATCAAAAAGTAAAACTAACAAAAATACTCTTAATTAATAACTAAAAATAATAAACATATGCAAATTACAAAATTTGTCTTAGTCATATTAAATAAAGAAAAAAAGTCAAAACACAAAAGTTCTAGTGTAAATTTAGTTTGCATTTACTTCAACTTGATCATGAATATCATATTAAATGAGATATGAATACACATAACTTAACTGTTAATCATGAAACATACGGAAGTTAAATTATTTGATTTATTATGATTTTAACACTAAGGTTGTGTTTACTGCATTGTCATTGCACGTTATCCGCCAATGTACATTTTCTATTAGAAAGATTGTCACTTATTAAATTGCCGATAATGTACATTACGTTGTTTAGTATGCATAAGTAATGTGTCTGATAATCTTTATTATCTTATTTATTATATAAAATAACTAATAAATAATGTACATTTTTTACTAAAATATCCTTGAATGAAATAGTTATATTTACAAATTTATATAAATGTAATTGAATTATTTAAACTTGAATCACGAATATATACCCTAAACTAAAAAAAAAATTATGCATCAAACAAATAAATGTATAAATAAATAATATATAATTTTCTAAAAATGATAAAAAATTAATAATAATTATTCTAAATATTTAATATGTTTTAATAATTAATAATAAATTATTTATTATTTATAATATATGAATAAACAATATTAAATTTAGTATAAGTAATAATAATAATAATTTATTTAATAATAATGATAAAAATATTAGTATAGTAATTAACAATTATTATACTAATTAATAAAATATAGGAGATTTTTTATTATCTATTTAAATAAAATTCTAAAGGACGAATGTGAAAAAAAAATTATAGGAGATTGTCACTCAAGTGACAATCAGGATTGTCTCCTCTCCCATGATCCATTCAGATTGCCACTTCATAGACGATCTAAATTGTCTCTCAACATAGATTGCTTATAAAATTAAAATAAATAAACAAGGCAATGTGATGAGCCCAGACAATATATTAATACTTGTAAAATCAAAATATTATTTATATAATTATATTATAGATAAAAAGTCCTCTTCTATTCTTAATATATTCTTTCATATTGAACATGTAGTGTACGTTCATAATAGGGAAAGGAAGAAAGAAGAAATAAAATACAGAGAAAGTTGAATAGTGTCATGAGGAAGGAGAGAGGAAAGGAAAGGAAAATGTGAGAAAGAGAAAGGAAGAGAGATTAAGGAAATTTACAGTCATAATGGACAAAAATCTGAAATAATTAATGATCATTATTTCTTTAGTTGTTGTTATGTTTAAATAAAAAAAATCATTGAGATATATTTTATTAGTTTTTTGGTATTACAAGAAGATAACGAGAGATAAATAAAAAAATAAAGCTTAATAATATAGTCAAGGGAAAAAAAGTTGGTCACTACACAAATATAAAAAATGTTGATTTAAATATTAAGGATTTGTTTGACATGTATTAGCTGCTTGATTAGCTAATAACAAATAGTAGTTATTTGGGCCCAACGTAATGAATGTATATTTCGGAGAGAGAGATATTATGTGGAAAACATTATCACATTGGCAAATAATATGGTGAGAGAGTGGACAAGGGGTTGATTTGTTTTATGACATAATTATGTAATTTTACCTTCAATCAATAATATATATATATAGATGGTTACGCAGGGTAACCATCCTTGACTTATAAAAAAATAGTAATTATCGACTAGATATTTGAAATTAATTAGTAGCGAGTTAATTATTAAATTTAATAAAATTGTTTGACAAATGCAATGTTTAAATCAGCTTGATAAACGTAAAATGATGAAAAATGATATGACTAATTATTTAAATAATTTGCATTATTATATGTATCCTAGATTAAATAACTTATTTTGTTCTAACTATTTTAATATTAATAAATAATATTGATATGAACAATTAACTAAATAATTTATAAATTAATAAAATAATAATAAATAATAAAGTGGTCATATGATATAAAAGAATAAATGTATTCGTACAAATAATAAATAATAATAAAATATTTTAGTAGTATATTTGAAAATAAATTTTAACATAATAGTAGCTATTCTAGATGTTGATTTTTCAAATATTTTAAAACATTTGATTTTAATCATTTATCACTATTTTTAATTATATTTCTCAAATATTTTAAATAGCGTATTATCTTGGTCAACAGACTTATATTGTAAACACTAATTTAAGTACGTGTCGAACTAGGAATTTTTACTTAGCTAAATAAGCGATAGTTCAGATAAAGGGAAATAACTCTTGTACATATAATAAATCTAAAACCTTCAGGATTAGAAATCTTCAACGAAATATGTATGTATATCTTTGAGGAAATATGTAGATGATCTCTAATTAATCTGTTGTGCAATTTTAGAAGGATTTGTAAAAGATTTATGATATTAATTAACAATAAAGTACATATGAAAAAACTGTACAGAATCTTCATTAATTTGCTATTAATTGACTTGCACTTCTAGAATATTCTAGAGAATCTGACATTATAGCTGACACTTAATTTGTCGGAAATATGTAGAGAATCTTTTATTGATCACGGAGATTTGAGGAGATAACCACATATTAGGTCATGGACGCCTATGAGTTATATATAGATCGAGATTTTTAGATATCCTTCAAGTTCATACCAAGTTTTTAATGTACACAGTGCTTACGACTTGACGATCAACAACTCGGCCACCATGACAATGAGCAGCTTGAGGCAACTCGCACCTGTTCACTTCGTGCTCGTCCCTCTCTTGGCCCAAGGCCATATGATCCCGATGGCCGACATGGCAAGGATCCTGGCAGAGCGCGGTACTCGTGTCAGCTTCATCACAACGCCCGCGAACGCCGCAAGAATGAAGGTCATCATCGACGACGTGAGGGCATCTGCCCTCCCCATCGAGTTCGTCGAACTCCCCTTCCCCTGCACAGAGGTCGGACTCCCAGAAGGATGCGAGAACTTGGACCTCGTGCCCTCGAAGGACCTCCGAGCGTGGCTGGAAGGTGTCAACAAGCTCCAGGCACCGTTTGAGAGCTACGTTCTGGCTCAGCAGAAGCAGCGCGCAGGTCCCACGTACATGATAGTTGACATTTGCAATTCTTGGACTATGCCAATCGCTCAAAAGCTCCGGATACCACGTCTTATCTTCCATGGCCCTTCCTGCTTGTTCATATTGTGTTCGTATCTCTTGAACGAGCACAAGGTCTACGACCGGATGACAACCAACCTCTTTGAGCCCTTCCTCGTGCCCGGGTTGCCTCACGAGCTCGAGGTGAACATGTTTCAGGTGCCGGGCTTCTTCAATCTCCCGGGCTGGGAATCATTCCGGGACGACGTTTGGAATGCGGAGGCCTCGGCCGACGGAATAGTCATCAACAGTTTCGACGACTTAGAGCGAGATTACATAGAGTGCTACAAGAAGCTTGTCAGGGGGAAGAAGATATGGACGATTGGTCCTTTATGCTTGCACGACAAGGATATTAACAGTAAAGCTGCACGAGGGAACAAGGCGTCCATCGCCATTGGCCAAGTTTTAGGTTGGCTGGAAAAGAGAAAGCCGAGTTCCGTTCTTTACGTCAGCTTTGGCAGCATTGCGCCCAACACTTCCGCGCAGCTCATGGAGATAGGAAGCGGCTTGGAGATGAGCAACGTGCCCTTCGTATGGGTGATCAAGGACAAGGAGAGGACGCAGGAAGTGGAGAAATGGCTCTCGGGTGGGTTTGAAGAGAGGGTCAGTGACAGGGGTCTGCTGATCAAGGGATGGGCGCCGCAGGCCGCCATCCTGTCACACCGGACGATCGGAGGATTCATGACGCACTGCGGCTGGAACTCGATCCTGGAAGCTGTTTCAGAGGGCTTGCCAATGGTGACATGGCCCAAGTTTGGCGATCAGTTCATCGGTGAGAAATTGGTGGTGGAGATTCTCAATATTGGTGTGGCAATGGGAGTCACGGTCCCTATTACCCTCGATAGCGAGAGCAGTCCAGTGATGGTGGGAAGGAAAAACATAGAGGAGGTGGTCCTGAGGTTGATGGGCGAGGAAGGGAAAGAGAGAAGGAAGAGGGCGAGAGATCTGGGGCAGAAGGCCAAGAAGGCAATGGAACATGGAGGATCATCACATGCAAATATAGGGGAGTTGATTAAATTTGCTCAAGTAAAACTAAATTCGGATTAATTTTGTTACATTATAAAATATATAAAATCTTATTAATAATATGTATTTGCTAATTGTTGTATTAATCCTAATATTTTATTATGGAATTCGTAAAGTCGATTAATGAGAAATAGAAATTAATATAATTAAATACATATGTTCATTATACTGACATATAAATTATGAATTGCTATGTTTATTTACTATCATGGCATATTTTTATTAATTTCAGAAGAAAAAATAACAAATATACGTAAACTACAGATGGAATAATGAAAGTAAGGAGCTCCTCATCCTTATTACGAAAATGTTATGAACCATGACTTTTTTATTATATATTGATTGGCCAACAATATATGAATAAGAAAAAAATAACGTAATTAAATATATATGATCATTATAATAAACATATAAATTTGATGCTCATTAACGAATCATTCTTGCGTTCAATTACAGTGCATTGATTGATTTATATAATTATTTTTATAAATGTTATGGAATGTAAAAAGAGTGAACATGTTTGGACAAAAAATTGAAAATTAAAAAAGAAAGAGTTTAAATAGATATGATCATTATGCTAACATATGAATTTAATACTCATTAATGAATCATTGCACTTATTTATGCTAACGACATAACTTACATAATTTTTTGACGAAAAATAATTAAAAAATCTAAAAAATACATTAATTAAAGGCTAAAGGAGATATCTCTTCACTATAATTACCGAAATGTTATAGAGCATGGTTTTATCTTATATATTGATTGATTTAAAATCATGCTATTTTTTATACATGTGCACTGATAAATGATTTCTGAAAAATAAAAGTTAATGAAACGGATAAATATTACCATTATTTAAGCATACAAATTTAATTCTCATTAATTGATTATTGAATTTATTTATGATCATCACATTTTAATTTTTTCTATGAAAAAGTTCGAAATTTTATAGAAAATATAGATAAAATGGTGAAAGAAGAGAGCTCCTTCACCATAATTACAAACATCCATACATAATGACCTCATATTTTTTTACTTTAATATTTTTCTCACAAATGTTTTGGCATGTGAAAAGTAAATATGTTAGTAAATGATTTTTGAAAATTAGATGTTAAGGAAATTGGATAGATATGTCAATTAAGATAGAATATAATTTTAATGTCCATCATTGTATCATATTTTAAATATTTTTTAGATGAATATTTTTATAAATAGTATGGAATAAGGATAAGGAATACTTGGAATATTTTTTTTTCTCCGCATATATTGAGCATCCTTTTATTTCAATTTGAACTATTTAGATAGAACTAAAAAGTCAAATTATATCTTATAGTTGTATTTCAACCATTGATATTAAGATATATGATACATAATAATTGTTACGTAGAAAATACTCAAGATTGTTCTTAACACCTTACGGATTGTGAAAGTCAACATTCTGGTAACTAATCTATGAAAATAGAAACTAAAATTTAATAAATAAAATACTTTTGTTAGCATACAAATTTAATGCTCATTGATGACTCATTGCATTTATTTATAATCATAAAGCTCCTTTTTTATGAAAAATCCAAAAGATTTTATAAAATGATCATAAAATGCCTTAACATAAATTTAAAGATCGATCTTTACTGTTGAATCTAGGATCCCGAGATTGTTTTGATGATCACAAATTTATAAGAGAACTTAGTTCGAACTAATGAACTTGTTGAGCTGATTTCTGAAACAGGATATTCAGGTTCAAAATATGAAAGGTCGACCAAAGTAAAAGAACGAACGACCTATGCACATATAATACATATTAGAAGAACTCTATGTGTGCAGTGATCGTCCTAAGCATATGAAGTGGTCGACCAACATTGAAGGAGAATGCATGTGAAGAGGAGTCAAAAGTTAAACGGTTGACCGAAGATATAAAGAGGACGACCAAAGAGAAGGGCAGAACAGGAGAGGTCGTCCGATAAAGAGCAATGGGCGACCGAAGGTATCACACTTACAACCGAAGGATGAAGAACGGACGGTCCAAAGAGAAGTGGATGCCCAGTGAAGACTTAGTCGAAGAAGGGTCTTGGCTAAG
>LTAE01005174.1:16397-29433 GCA_001647135.1 Pontederia paniculata | reverse complement strand
TCCGCAGCTTCTCCTCGTGGATACTTTGGGCGTCAGCTCATTCCACCTTGAGATCCTCGGACGTCCGCTCCCACCTCTATCAGTACTTTGGTCGTCCGCTCGCTTCCCAATGAGATTCTCGAACGTCCGTCAAAGCTTCTTCTGATAGGTCCGGACGTTCGCTCATTTTCCTTTGAAACTTCGGACGTCCACTTTCTTCCCCTGACATTCTCCGGACGTCCACTGACACCTCGCCATATTCCTTGGACGTCCATTCCTTTTGTCAGCTATCCTGGTTGACCGCTACTCTGTCTCTTCAGACATCGGACGACCTCTTACATTACATCGGTCGTCCGCTAATCCTGCGATCGTCCGATCTCCAGCCTTCATCAGTCTTGACAAACTCCTAGACGCCCGCCTGTCTTCTCACCAAGACCCTAGACGTCCTTTGTCTTCACCTGATGTTCACCGGTCGTCCGCACTTCATCTGCGATCGACCACTCTCTTGTCTACCGTCTACCTTGGTCGTCCGCTGCTTCTACACTTAGAGCCTTTAGACATCCACTTCAGCCTTGGCAATCTTCTGGTCGTCCACTATCTCCACCCCGAGCCCTTTGGATATCTATTGCCTTCATCTTCAGATTCTTCGGTCGTTCGCTCTTCGACTTCGGATGACCTCTCCTCTGCTTAGCCAAAAACTCCTCTTTGACTAAGTCTTCATTGGACGTCCAAATTCTCCTTGGATCGCCCATTTTCCATCCTTTCATTATACGGGTGTTGCCTTCGGTCGCCCATTCTCATCATCGGGTGAATCAACATAAGGTCCTTATGGACAGTGCAATCTTTCAATCACAATCATCATGCGAGATTCAAGTAGGCGATATTGAAAATGAAACTTAGAGCATTCAGAGCATAATAGATAGAAACAGTGGTTCCACAGGATCCCGACAATAATAGTTTAGCCGGACATCTGGGGCTAATAGTTGCAAAATCAGGAAAGAGTTTAGCAAACATAGTTTCGCCAGAAATTAAAACTAAGTGCAGAAAAGTAAATCAGCTCCGACATCCCCGTCCTCCCCCTCTTGTGTTCTGCGACTTCTCCTTTTAAAGAGTCTTCAACCTTGCGCCACAAGTCGTGTTACAGGCTAGCAGATAGACTTCCGAAACTGACTCGAAAATCTCGGCCCACATTGTTATGGCAAGTAAGATCTCGACTGTTATTGTAGATAAAATCTTGACCTGAGCTGTTATGGCAGAAAAGATCTTGGTCTGGGACTGTTATAGCAAGTAATATCAGGGCGATTATATCATGTAAGATATGAGTTATTATGAAAGTTATATTGGATTGTTATGATAGTTATCCTAGCCCCTAGTTGCGGCAAAAAAGGAAAGCATTTAAATTTTAAATGTTCAAACCACACAAATCATTGAAATAAGTTAAAATCCTCATCAAATTAGCTCAGAATTCCAAAATCCAAATATAGTGATGCTGAATATTCAAAATGTGAAAAATGGATGTAAATCAATAGATAATATTTACAAAAATAGAGCTTGGAGCAAGCTTTTTAAAGGTTGGGTCAAGCTTTTTTGGTATACCTTTTTCTGTCATCAAATTCCCTCTAACTTAAACTTTTGCTTGTACTCAAGCAAATAAATTAGAGAATTTAAGATCAAAAGGTAAGGTTCAAATCCGATCACAAAATAAACAATGCATCAATTTACCCAGACCCAAGATATTCAATCCTTAAGCACCAATTGTAGATTATTAGTAGATTAAGATTTAGAGTAGGGATCACTGAAACCAAGGAATAGGGCTTGCTCGAGAGCTTACCCCAACCTCTTTAATCTATTAAGTTCAGTCTGTGTCTTAGACCTAGGGCCCTTTCTCTACGGGGACTGGATTTTTAGCTTAGCCCTCACTTGTTTTTCCCCCATCTTTTTTTTCCTTTGCAATTTTCAGCTCATCCTATATGTGTTTCTCTATTTGGGCAAGAAAAGTGTGACTTGACCCCCTCAACACGTGCCTTGCTTTTCTTCCGAGAATACTTAGCTTGAGTGTTGGAGGTGCGGTGCAATACTCGTGTCTTGGACAGAGAAGTAGTCAAGTTTGGGTTCCCCACAAAACTAGCCCACACATTTCTTCCGAGAATACTCTGGTGGGGTGCCCAGGGTGTGAAGTTCATCAGATACTCGAATCTCAAGGTAGAGATAAGCATAGTAGGTACAACCTTTTGGTACTCACGTAGATAACACAAGTAGGTAGGGGTGAACCTATTTCTTTTTCAGGGCTTGCTTTTTCCAATAAATTTTAGATCCAGGGGGATATAAGTCAAGTTTCTAGATCTAAGACTAGGACTTCTTCAAAAATTCTGAACAAGTTGCCTAGGTTTTGATCCTAATTCAGAGCCAAGTTAGTTTTCGAGGTTTGAATTTATAGGTGCTCAAGAAAATGAAAAATCTTAGGCTGTGAATTCTGAAAATATGTTCATAATGCTCTCTAATTTTAAGTTTAGTGCAAGCAACAATTATCTTGGGTGCAAGCAAATAGACAGGTTTGGGTTACATGGTCAACTTAAGTAGACTAGGGGTTGACAATTCAGGTGCATGTGGTGACAAACTTTCAAGGGAAAAGAGTGTATATGAAGAAGGTAATAATGCCCAAAATATATACAAATGGTACAAAAATAAAGGAGTATAGATCATACCATTGACTCCCACCAAACTTAAATCCAACACTGTCCATAGTGTTGATTCAAGATGGGAGAGGCTGCTGGGATTCAGATGTTTGGGGGGGGNAAAATAAAGGAGTATAGATCATACCATTGACTCCCACCAAACTTAAATCCAACACTGTCCATAGTGTTGATTCAAGATGGGAGAGGCTGGTGGGATTCAGATGTTTGGGGGGGGGGGGGTTACGGTGCTGGGAGCTGAAGTTGCTATTCCCAGTTGTTGTTCGAGCCTCCTGAGTGACGCCGACTCTGCTACATGAGCGACATGGGCCGCAGGAGAATGTGGGTTGTTTTCTCAAAAAATTGATGGTTCCAGGTTGAGGTTGCATCAGGGGTTAGGACTCACCCTAGATGCTCTAGTTAACCCTCGAACTTTGAAAATGCCGGGTCAAACTAAACAAGTTGGTTGCTTTATTCCTGCAAAAAAGAAAATTAATTTAAGTAAAAACTCTGGGTTGCCTCCCAGAAAGTGCCATGTTTAAAGTCTCTGGCTGGACTTCCTTCTTCTAGGTGTCTTCAGGTTGGTCGTGAGGTTGGGGCACATCTTGTGTCAACCTGGTCAGATAGGCATTGATTCTGTGTTCGTTTACCGTGAATAGTTCTCATTTCTCATTTCTAAGTTGGATTGCACCTAATGGATGGATTTTGTTGATGATGAAGGGGCCCGACCATCTCGATCCTAGCTTCCCTAGAAAGAAACAAAGTTTAGAATTGAAAAGTAGCATGAGGTCACCTTCATTGAACTTCCTTTTCTGCATCAGACTGTGATGCCATAACTTGGTTTTATGTTTGTAGATACTGGCATATTTGTAGGCTTGGTTCCAGATCTCTTTCAGTTCGTTTATTTGGAGTTTTCTATGTTCACAATCAGCTTGTAGGTCGAGTTTGAGGTACTTGATTGCCCAATATGCTTTGTGCTCAAGCTCAACTGGTAAATGGCAAGCCTTCCCAAATACAAATTTGTAGGGGTTGCTCCAACGGAAGTCTTATAAGTTGTTTGGTAAGCCCACAAAGCATCAAGGAGCTTGGAGCTCCAATCTTTCCTGGATCTCAATACCACCTTTTCGAGGATGGCTTTGATATGCCGATTGCTTACCTCAACCTGTTCGCATGTCTGTGGGTGGTAGGGGGTCGAGACTTTATGTTGGATCCCATATTTTCTTAGCATAGCTTCAAATTGATATTCCAGAAAGTGCATCCCCCCATCCAAGACTCGAGGCATGCCGAATCGTGGGAAGATAGTCTTCATAAAAAAGCTTTTGTACGGAGGTCGACTCGTACCTTGCAGTAGGTATTGCCTCCACCCATTTTGAGAAGTAGTCAACTGCTACCAAGATGTATTTGTAAGGACCGGAGCTTGGGAAGGGGCCCACATAGTCGACCCCCCAAATGTCGAGAATCTCCGTTGCTTGAATTCCTTTTTGAGGCATATCTTGGCGCTTCTCTATGTTGCTTGATCTTTGGCAGCCATCGCATGTTGAGACATAGGCATGAACATCTCTGAATAAGGTCGGCCAGTAGAATCCAGCCTGTAGGATCTTGGTGGCAGTTCTTTGGGTTCCTCCATGACCTTCATAAGGTGGGGTGTGCGATTCGGCAATAACCTTGAGAATTTCTTCGCCAGCTATGCATCTTCTTAGTTGACCATCTGGCCACTCCTTCAAGAGCAAGGGGTCATAAGTAACTTTTGACTTCAGTGAATAATTTCTTTTTCTGTTGCGAGGTAAGGTCTGGAGGTACCACCTTAGCTGCTAGAAAATTTGCTATGTCAGCGAACCAGGGTGGACCTTGGCTGATAAGGGCCAATAACTACTCGTCTGGCAATAGATCCCAGATGGGGATCGAGTCATCCTTGAAGTTTGGAGGTAGCTGTAGCTTGGATAGATGGTCGACGACTTGGTTCTCAGCTCCGCTTCGATCCTTAATCTCGAGGTTGAATTCTTTTAAAGTCAGCACCCATATAATTAGTCTGGGCTTGGCTTCCTTCTTAGAGAACAGATGCTTCAACGACATATGGTCGTATGCACGATCACCTTGGAGCCGATGAGGTAGGGTCTGAATTTGTCCATGGACATCCAACAACTCCTTATCAGTGGTTGTATAATTTTGTTGTGTAGGATCGAGTGTCTTGATAACGTAGTAGATGACATGGTGAAGATTGTCCTTCTTTTGACCTAGGACTGCTCCCACTGCGTTGTCACTGGCGTCGCACATAACCTCGAAAGGTAGGGTCCAATCTGGAGGTTGCATGATTGGAGCTGAGGTCAGAGCTTCCTTGATTTTGTTGAAGGCCAAGAGATAGACTTCTCGAATATGAAGTCGACGTCCTTGTGCAGCAGATCCCTCAGGGGCTTTGCTACCTTGGAGAAATCCTGGATGAACCTCCGGTAGAAACCGGCATGATCAAAAGAATCCTCGGATACCCCTGACATTCACAAGTGGGGCCAACTTTGCGATAACTTCAATCTTGGCAGGGTCCACCTCAATACCTTGGTTCGAGATCACGTGCCCTAAGACCACACCTTGCTGAACCATAAAATGACAATTTTCCCATTTCAACACCAGGTTAACTTCCCTGCACCTGCGCAATACTTGCTAAAGATTTGTAAGACAACCAGAAAAGGAAGGGCCATAGACTGAAAAATCGTCCATGAAGACTTCCATAATCTTTTCAATATATTCAGAAAATATAGCAGTGATGCATCTTTGGAAGGTTACATATGCATTACAAAGACCAAAAGACATTCTCCGATAGGCAAAGGTGCCATAGGAACAGTGAAGGTGGTCTTCTCTTGGTCGGCTGGGTGGATGGGTATTTGGAGGATGCCCGAAGAGTCATCTAGGTAGCAAAAATATTCGTGTTTGGCCAGCCTTTCTAACATTTGATCGATGAAGGGTAGGTGGAAATGGTCCTTTCGGATTGCTTTGTTTAACTTCCTAAAATCTATGCACATCCTTCAACCTATGATGGTTCGAGACGAGATTTTTTCTCCTTTAAACGGTCATACCTCCCTTCTCGGGGATAATCTAGATCGGACTAATCCAGTTGCTATCTGAGATAGGATAGATTAGGTCTGAGTCTAATAATAGGATTTCCTATTCAACTACCTCTTGGAGATTCGGGTTGAGCTTCCTTTGTCCTTCAATAGAAGGTTTGACATTATCTGCAAGAGGTATCCTGTGCATGCATAAGGATGGACTTAGGACTTTGAGATCGGCCATGGTGTAGCCTATGGCTTCCATGTACCTCCATAATACTTCAAATAATTGGTTAGTTTGGTCAGAGGTAAGGGTGGAGTTCATTATCACAAGATATGTGGAGTTCATACCAAGAAACTCATACCTGAAGGTAGAGGGTAAGGGCTTCATCTCTATCTAAGGGTTTTTTTTTCTGAACTCGAGAAGTTGAGTTTCTCTCCCTGATTGAGTGTTTCTACTTGGTATATTGTCGTAGGTGGGATCTAGTCTTCGTTATCTGGTTTGAGGAGCCTTATGAATAAGCTCGAATCAGGGTGATCAAGCAGTTCATCAGGTAGGGTCCAACTTCTTTGGAGTGAGTCATCTGTGAAGATTACTGTTGAAACCTCTTGCATTACTTCATGTTCAGAGCTTGAAACATCATTAACCATGTCGTAGGAGGGATATTTCATAGCTTGCGCCAAGTTGAATTCTATCTTTTCTTCCCCCACCTAAAAAGATAGGGTTCCGTTCCTAACATTGATGATGACTCTAGTTGTAGCCAGGAAGGGTCTTTCCAAGATCAATAGTATGTTGACGTCTTCTTCCATGTCGAGGACCACGAAGTCGGTTGGGATGTAGAACTTTCCTACCTTGATAGGTATGTCCTCTAGATGCCTTCAGGGTACTTTACAGATCTATCAGCAAGCTGCAGTATCATATTGGTGGGTTTTAAATCTCCTGCGTCCAACTTCCTACATATAGATAAAAGCATTAGGCTGATGCTGGCTCCCAAGTCGCATGGAGCTCTTCTGACTCAAAGATTCCTGATTTCACATGGAATCAAGAAATTGCGTGGGCCTTTCAGCTTTGGGGGAAGCTTGTTTTGAATAATCACGCTTGCTCTTTCGATTAGGGCCATCGTCTCGTGGAGGTTTATCTTCCTATTCTTCGATAAGATGTATTTTAGGAATTTGGAGTAGGAAGACATTTGTTGGATGGCCTCGACAAGACGGGATGTTGATATGCAGCTTCTTTAGCA
The DNA here is from genome assembly GCA_001647135.1 of Pontederia paniculata. Taxonomy (NCBI): domain Eukaryota; kingdom Viridiplantae; phylum Streptophyta; class Magnoliopsida; order Commelinales; family Pontederiaceae; genus Pontederia; species Pontederia paniculata. The sequence continues at coordinate 22,503 of LTAE01005174.1, read as the reverse complement.
CATCCATGAATCTAGCGAACTGTTGGTCGTTTTGAGTTTTCATTAGCCTTTGAGTGAAAGGCACAAATCTTAGGTCGATTGGAGCTTCTGAGGTAGGGGGTTTGCTTTTGAGTTATCTTGTGGAGGTTCAGGTTTAGCTGATTTGGAGCTAGGCTCTAGGTTATCTTTGAGGACTTGTTTCGGCTGAATATTCTCTTTGGTATTTGCTTTCGGCTGGTCGCTTGACTCAATGTCTTGCGGGCTTGGTTCAATTAATTTAGGTGGAGCTTGCTGCTTTGGAGGTTCTTCTAATTGCTTTTTGCCCCTGAGAGACACACTTTGACATTTTTCTCAGGGATTTATCTCAGATTGCTCCGGGAACGTCCCGGGTGGTCTGGTAGCTCAGCTCGCTTACTGTGCAATTTGATTTTCTAGAATCTTGTTATGGACAACAAGTCCGTCAATCTTGGTTCACATTTTCTCAAGGCTTCATTTTGTTGTTTCATTGCTTCACTTTGTTGCCTCATTACTTCGCCTTGTTGCCTGAGGAAACCTTCCATCATTGTTTCAAAGCTTGATTTTGCTTGAGGTGGGGGTAAACCTAGATAGGAAGGGGGTGCAGGTAAGGTGTGTTGTTGCTAGTTGTTCTGAGGTGGGTGGGTACTGATTTTGTTTGAAGTTTTGAGCTAGGGGCCTTTGGTAGTTTTGGTTCTTATATGACAAGTTGGGGTGTGATATGATCCAAGGTAGACCTTGACTTTGGTATTGTCCCGCGGCTGAGTTTTGGCCATATGTTGATGCAATGTTTACTTGTTCATCTTGGAGCTCTTGGACATTGTAGTTGATGGCTTGACATTGGGCGGCTACATTTCCGATTATCTAGCACTGCTCGCACCAAACAAAAGGTTGAGTAGACTGGTTCAAGGCTACTTCTGCTACATAGATCTTGGAACTTGAGGAGGTGGAGTCATTCTCTTCTCCAGAGTTTTCTGGAATAGGTTGACGATGCCTTCTATTTGAGAAGAAAGTTGATGTATCTTGGCGGGGTTAGTGGCAACACTTTGTTCTTTAGGTCTCTTTCTATTAACCCGGTCTTTAGGCCATTCTCAGTGGGTTCTGATGACTCTTTCGATTAGCTAGTTTGCTTCATTTGTATTTTGGGACATAAACATGCCCTCAGCTGCTGCGTCGAGGGTAGACTTTCTCTCGTGAGTAAGTCCACCATAGAAGGTCTGGACCATCATCCATTTGTGGAACCCGTGGTGAGGGAAATTCTTCAGTAGTTTCTTGAACCTCTCCCAGGCTTCATAGAGAGGCTCGTTATGCCATTGGATGAATGAGGTGATATGATTCCTCATCTGTATGATTTTTTCTCGAGGGGGTAGAATCTGGTCATGAAGGCTGAGATGAGCTCATCCCATGTACTGACTGCATCCTTAAGAGAAAATGGGAATAGGCGAAGTCTGATAGTGTCGTCGGTGAGTCCATCACATTTGAAGGTGTCAAAGATCTCGATGAAGTTGATTAGGTGTTGGTTAGGATCTTCATGGGCAAGCCCACCGAACTGGTTCTGCCCTAGGTAGCCCAATATGGTTCGATTCAACTGGAACTTATTGGCGTTCACCTCTAGCATTTTATTCCGGAGTTTAGGCCTATAGCTGTAGGTCTGCAAAATTCCTCAAGCGCTCGAGATGCACCAGGGTTGGCCGCAATGCGTGGGTTGACTTGATTGGCTTGGCCCCCAACTAGATTAGCTTGACCCACATTTGGATCAGGTTGGGCCATCTCGGTGTTGTTCTCTAAGGCTCGGGCTTAGAGTTTTCGAAGTCTTTGCTCTCACCTTCTTCTGAAATTTTGTTCGATCTCAGGATCAAATTCAAGAGTCTCTTCTTCTTCAGAGTTAGAACTGTGCATGCACCTCTCAACTAGAGCTTAAGATTAAGCAGCAGATCAAAGATCAAAATAAAATAAAAGAAAAATGAAACAAAGAAATCTGAAAAATTATAAACAAGGTGTGAAATATAAACAATGGAAATAAGACTTGAAATTAGAATAGCAGGGTCAAAGGCGCGAAAAATCAAAAGTACCCCCGATAATGGCGCCGAAAACTTGATGTGAAGTGTGGGCTAAGATAGAAAATGACCAAAGGTTTGGTCGTAAAGCCAGGGTCAAGTTTAGAAAATTATCTTCACTTGAAAGTTTAATATTTATAAACCTAGCACACTCCTATTACCGCAAGTATACAACAATCGTCGAGTACTTCCGATATCGATCCATAGGGAAACTTCATTTTCACGTCTTTGTTTCCACTTTTCCTCAAACAAGCTATCGCGGTTGGGGCTTGACACTAGAGGTCCAAGCCCAACAGAAATAGGTGATGGGTAATCAATTGAGAACAAAAATAAGTTTTTGGGTTTTTACAATAGGAATTGCAGAAATTAAAAGAAAGATATTTCCAATGATGAGAAGACACCAAAACCTTGGGTTCACATCTGAATCTCATCCATCCACTCTTTGACGTGAATATATAAAAAGTCGCCTAGGCCCGTACACCACGGGTCAAGGCAACCCGCTCTCGCGGTGAAGGCTCAAGGCTTGACCAAATGTAATATGGCCATAGTCACTCTCTCTCTCTCTCTCAGGAAGGAGAGCTCACCATCTTAAATATTGATAAAGGAATATATATCTTGACACACAAGTCCTAGAGGGGTACCTCCTCTCAGCGTATACTGACCTCTTTTCCTAGGGGGACCTAAAATGGTTAGCCAATGAGCCTTCTGAGGTCGGAGCATAACCCTGATCTCGCAGCGGTCACTTAATAAGGAAGCCCCCACTCTCGTGGCGTATGCTCGCGGGGCCAACTAAGAGAATTGTTCCCCAAGTTACCTATCAAACCTCTCTCGAGGTCAAGGTCACTCGGTTCTCCTCTCTATCTAAATCTATAAGTCAAATTCAAGATTGCTACTACTCGCTCCGGGTCAAGCTCCAGAGGTAGGTGAAAACTCTCACCTATCCCCTAACTCAGAAGGCATAACCTGGACTAAGGTTTCCCTAAACTTCATCACTAGCCTCTCGGTTCACTATGTGAAGGTGGCAACACTATAAGGTCATTGCATATAGTGCGCACTTGAGAAGAACCAAGCAAATTAACAAGAAAACACAACATAAACTTTCAATCACAAATCATCACGCGAGATTCAAGTAGGCGATATTGAAAATGAAACTTAGAACATTCATAGTAGAATAAATAGAAATAGAGGTTCCCCTAGGATCCCGATAATAAGGGTTTAGTCGGACATCCTGGGGCTAACAGTTACAAAATTAGAAAAGAGTTTAGCCAACATAGTTTCGCCGGAAATTAAAACTGAGTGCAGAAAAATAAATCATATCCGGCGTCCCCATCCTCCTTCCTCTTGTGTTCTGCGACTTCTCCTTTTACAGAGTCTTCAATCTTGTGCCACAAGTCATGCTCTAGGCTGACAGATAGACTTCCAAAATTGACTCCAAAATCTCGGCTCATGTTGTTATGACAGGTAAAGTTTCGGCTGTTATTGCAAATAAAATCTTGACCTGAGCTGTTATAGCAGAAAAGATTTTGGACTGGGCTGTTATAACAAATAATATCTGGGCGGTTATATCAGGTAAGATCTTGATTGTTATAGAAGTTATCATGTGTTGTTATGGCAGTTATCCCAGCTACGACAAAATAGGAAAGAATTTAAATTTTAAATGTTCAAAGTGCACAAATCATAGAAATCAATTGAAATCTTTCTCAAATTAGTTCAGAATCCCAAAATCCAAATATAGTAATGTTGAATATTTAAAATGCGGAAAATGAATGTAAATCAACAGATAATGTTTACAAAAATAGAGCTTGGGGCAAAATTTTGGAGGTAGGGTCAAACTTTTTATGTATACCTTTTCCTGTCATCAATTCACAATGGCAACAATGAGGAGCATCAAACAACTTTGTTTTTCCTTGTCATAATTAAAATTCTTTTCAAAGAAGATGGAGGCCATGAAGAGAGAATCAAAAGATATAAACACTTCAATGACAGGTGAAGGAGACAAGCGAGTAATTATTGAAGATGGGCGGGTAAGAAGGAGGAGCTCACCTTCTGATGTTCCTATCAATACAACAACAGTGTCTCCAAATTGACAAGCCTCAAAAGAGAAGAGTAAGCCAACAACTTCATAGCACTGACATCGCAAAAGCCTACCTACAATCGAAGAACACCATCAATTTGAGAACTGATGCATGCATTTTACAACATATTTTAGGGTTTGCATTAGCATGATTGTGAGTCATTTTCACATAGCATGCATCTATTTCTATCTCTATTTGTTTATATTTGTTCAAGTCCAAAATCTACTCTTGTTTAGTGTTATTTTGTAGGAAATCACTTGGAGAGGCACTAGAAGTGACCTAAAACTGCAAAGGAATATCTTCACAAGGGGAATTTGAATATTCTGTTGAATATAGGATTCAAGATTATTTTGGTAATTACAAATTTGTGAGGAAACTTAGTTTGGACTAATGAGCTTGTTGAATTTATTTTTGAAAGACATGATTTTTATGTTCAGAGAGCGATAGGTCGATCGAAGTTGAAGAACGGACAACCTATGCACATAGAAGACATAAAAGAAAAATCCTATGTGTGCAGCGGTCGTCCAAAGGGTGTGTAGTGGTCGACCGATGTGAAGAACAAAGTTCGAAGAAATGAAGTCAAGTACTGAGTGGTCGACCAAAGATGGTGTGTGGACGACCGAAGACAAGGATGAACAAGAAAGGTCGCCCGATGAAGAACAATGGACAACCAAAGGCTTTACATCAACAGTACAGAAGATGAAGAACGGGCGGTCCAAGGAGAAGTGGATGCCTAATGATGAGAATTAGCCAAAAAGATGATATGGCTAAGGAAGGAAAGGTCGTCCGAAGATGAAGAGTGGACGACCGAAGAGCTGAGGAAGAAGGCAATGGTCGTCCAAGGGTTTCAGAGTGAAGACAGTGGACGACCGGGAGATTATCAATTTTGGAGTGGACATCCGTAGGCTCAAGAGTTAAAGCAGCGGATGACCTAAGCTAATGATAGAAGGGAGATCGGTCGATCGAAGATGGAGTGCGGACGACACATGGATTTCAGTCGAAGACAAAGGTCGTCCGGGGTCTTGGTGAGAAGAGAAGTGGACGTCCAGAAGTTTTTTACGTCTAAGGTGAACTGAAGATCGGACGACCGATGAGGAGACATAGGTCGTCCGAGTGCTAAAGAGACAAAGCAGCGGACGACCAGACCATTCGATAGAAGGAACAATGGACGTCCAAGGAATCTGAAGAGTTGTTAGAGACGTCCGAAGAATGTTAGAATGAAGAAAGGATGTCCGAGGATCTTAGTGGAAATGAGCGGACATCCGAAGAATGTCAGAAGAAGGTTTGGCGGATGTCCAAGGATCTCATTGGAAAGTGAGCGGACGGCCAAAGTGTTGAATAAAGAAGAAGCGGACGTCCGATGATCTCAGTGAAAAATGAGCGGACGCCCGAAGTACTCAGAGAAGAAGAGGTGGACATCCAAAGGATTCAGGAAGAATCAACGGACAACCACGGAGGTGTCAAAGGTGTTGGCACAAGTCAAGTCGGTCGACCGAAGATGAAGTGTGGGAGACCGAAGGATCTTGACAGAGGTCTGCAACTCAAGGAGTAGACGTCCAAGGGATTGGTGTTCAATCAGCAAGCGACCAGAGAAGAGTTGAAGATGGTAAAAGTCAAGTCGGTCGACCGAAGATGAAGTGCGGACGACCGAAGGAGCTTAACAGTTGACTTCAACTCAAGAGCGGACGTCCGAGAAGATTGGTGTGCAATCAGCGAACGACCAGAGATGAGTTGATGGTGGTACAAGGTCAAGTCAGATGATCGTAGATGAAGAGCGGACGACCAAAGGAGCTTGACATATGACTTCAACCGAAGAGTGGACGTCCGACAAGATTGGTGTGCAATCAACGGACGACCAGAGAAGGGTTGGAGTTGGTACAAGCTCAAGTCGCGCGACAGTAGATGAAGAGCGGACGACCGAAGGAGCTTGACAGATGACTTCAACCGAAGAGTAGACGTCCGAGAAGATTGGTGTGCAAT
>LTAE01005174.1:0-15859 GCA_001647135.1 Pontederia paniculata | reverse complement strand
CAGGAGTTCGGCCGAACCTCGTCAACAAACCACTATTTGTTTGATTGTTCTTCTCTTCTTCTTCTGTATATTTGCATTTGTATGCTTCCGCTAACATAATCACTTTAAAAACTGTCAAAAATATTAATACACCAATTCACCCCCCCCCCCTCTTGGTGCCATCTAGATCCTACATATTTAGGATCCATCACGGTCCGTGACAACTCGTTACGGGTCGTGATGAATGAGTACTAGCCGCAACAAAGGCCATAATGAGCAATTAAGATCGTATCGCGATCTTCACCAAGCGCAGCATAAATACATAATATTACGGGTCGTGATGACATATTACGGGCCGTAATGAAGGATTGTCACGACCATAACGATGATAACACGACTTTCACCAAGGTGCTGCAACTTCAAATTCAAATCATTACGGGTTGTGAAGATCATAATGGATCACGAGAGAAGCAAAAGTCTAATTGCACAACTATTCAATGCTCGAGTTACGTGCTATGACATATCATCACGGGCCGTGACAACTTGAGTAACCGTGAAGAAATCTATACTTACGGGTTGTGAAATCCTATCACGGGCCATGATGAAGAAATGCAGATTATTATATTCGAGATTTCAATATGATTTGACGGCCAGAAAATTTGAGATTTAATTGAAGACTTTAAAGATTTGATTCTATCGTATTTCTGAGGATTTGGATAAGTTTATATTGGACTTTCATCGTGACCATTGATCGAAAGGCAGAATTGATCCGAGGGTCCACATGCAACTTCATCCAACCCTAGAAACCCTAGAATATAAGAATACTTCATCTACAACAATTGGATAAAGATGCTAGGCTAGGGAGGAAGAGACTAGATAAGTTGATCCATCGACCAAAGCAAGAAAATCAGAGAACAAAGGCCCTATTCCAAAGGACTGCTGAGAAGGAGTCGGACCATACATTCATTAAGGAGTTGTTCATCATCTTCTTGATCCATAGGCATAATCTCTTGTTCCATACTTTCTTGGGACGAAATCCCGTCTGTAATCAAGACAATCTATTCTGCATATGTTTTGTGTTAATTTGTATGCTTTGATATTATTGCTACTGCAGAACTTATATAGCTTTCGAGACATTTATTTGAATTATTTCTTCATGAACATATTTGCTTGAGAATTCTAAGTTGAATTATTGAACGTTAATTGTGTAATGTGGTCAACATATTTGCAATTCATGTCATGCGATTCTGATCCATTAAGGACGTTATCATTTGTGGTGTGTTAGGTCAACCCGTTTAGGGTGGTTGAATAGTCTAGGGAGACATCTCAGGCAATTCACCGTCTTCTCCAACTCCAAGGTCCTGCTACCCCTTTTTCCTCCATCACCTTGACTCTGCCAGCGGTTCTCAAGCCCGAAGAAGGCTGCCATCAACCTCGTTGGCCTTTGACGTATTCCCTCTCAAGTTCGAACGGAGATCTGCATGTCGACGACACAGTTTCAAACCAGCAGACCTTTGTCTTTAGCAATGTGGGCCATGCATCGCAATCATGTGTCGTGACCTTTATGCTGAAGACGAAGCGATCTGCTACTTCATGCCCATGAACTTTTGTTCACGGGGCGTGACCCCGAAGCGAAGGAGAGGTGATGCATGCATTTTACAACATGTTTTAGTTCTTGCATTAGACATGATTTTGAGTTATTTTAGCATAACATGCATCTATTCTAGTCCTTGTTTGTTTATATTGTTTCAGGTCCGAAATCTACTCCAATTTGGTGTTTATTTTGCAGGAAGTCAAATGAAGGAGCTAAGGAAAGACTTAGACAACACAACAAAAATAGTCTATTATGGGAACCAAATGCAACTTCAAGAGTCATTACGGGTTGTGATGAAGAAAAATCAACAATGCTTGAGCATATCACGCGCTGTTACTCAATATCATGACCACTCCAGCAGGCAATGAGATGACCTATCAGTTCATTACGAGTCGTGATGTGATATAACGGACAGTGAGGACAAAGGTCAAACCACAACGGCTAATATAATGACCTAGACAACAAGCTAGTTTTGAGTAGCCAGATCATTACGGGTCATAACCAGATTTAACATATTGTTACCTTGTAGTTCATGGATGGATTATTACGGTTTGGACAACAGCGACCATCAACAGCTGATTAAATTGTTACGAGCTGTGAGAATTACTAGCTATGAGATGTCATCACGGACTATGATGACTTGAGCAGATATGAAAGATTCTATACTTCCAAACTGTGAAACTCTATCACGGGCCGTGAGACACTGACGTATATAAATACTTGTGAGAGTTTGATATGATTTGACGGCCAGAAAAATTCTTATATGATCTAAAAGATTGAAGGATGAGAGTAGAGATATTTCCTAGATGATTTGGAAGAGCTTTGGCAAGATTTTATCACAACCATTGATCGAAGGATAGATTTAATCAAAGGGCTCACATATAAGCTATCATATCACCTCCAAACCCTAGGAAGCCCTAATATGGATAGAGGGACATATAAGCATCATGGACAACTAGAGGAGGCATGATAGGAGCCATCAATCAGAGTTTACAATCCAAGAATGAGAGAGTATTCAGAAGGACTGTTGAGGAGAATCTTGGGCAATGCATTCATTAACAAGGATGTTCATAGTCTGGAGGAGTCCAAAAGAGTAATCTCCTATTTGACTTTGTTGTTAGGACAAATTATTTGATGTGTTAAAGACAATTTTTATGTATACCTTTTGTAATAGTTTTCTTATTTGATAGGATTGATACTTGAGAATCTATACGGTTGTTGTAGCTTTAATTTGAATTGTTTCTTCATGAACATGATTGCCTAAGATTAATTGAGTATGCGTTGTTGAGTATTAACTGTGTAGTGTGGTCAATTATTATATGCAGTTCATGTCCTACTGCTCAGATCCTTCAAGGACTTTGTAGTTTGTGGATTTGTTAGGTCAACTCGTTAAAGGTGATTTAATAGTCTAGGGAAACATATTATTGCATCTTGTATTAATTTCCTGAGGGTAGATCTGTTAAGGGGTATTCTCTGGATTATTTATTATAATATAGTTGAGTTACCCGTTAAGGAAATTCATAACTTACATGTTCCTAACCATCTGAAGAATCAAGAGGACAACGCCATATCATATGTGTCTGCTATAGGGAGTTTAAGTGTTCATCCTAATTTTATTGTCGTTCAGGCCCTAGTCATCATTCGTTTTCACTGTTAATAACCATTATAATTTCATTGATTTTCTAAAGAGAAACCAATTTTGAAATCTATGTTATCTCCTATTAACCTATAGAGTTAGATAGTTAACCTCTAATTCCTCATTAGATCGATATCTCTGTATTTGTAACATTATATTACTTGAACGACTAGTGCACTTGCTAGCATGTTTTTGCATGTTATGAATTTTTCACATCAAGAGACATTCACGATCGTATCGAGCAACACACACTTCACAGCCATGATGGACACCTCGCGGGCCATGACTCCAGCGTTGAAGAAGACGGTCATGAATCATACCCGTGATGCCATAATCACGGGCGTGCCTCAGACTTGGTCACGATCGTGATTCACAGATCATGGTTCATGATACACACATCAAAGAAGGAGCAACAATTTCACGATCGTGAATAAAATATCACAGACCATGAAATTTGAGAGGCGCATATCGACACCAACATCATGATCATGATTTCCATATCACGATCCATGATACACACCGAGGAAACACCGATTTCATGTCGTGACTGATAGTTCACGGTCCGTGAAATCCATATTTGGGGCGCACTTCACCGACACTCATTGTCGTGACCTCCAATCACGGGTCATGATACTCTTGTTGATGGGTTATCGACACTACTGATCTCGTGATTCCTAGATCACGGGACATTAAATCAAAGGCGTAGCTCTACATCTTGTCATCACAGTCGTGCATCCCCATTCACGATCGTGATCACCGCCTACACAGTCCTGACCTCACCCACATAGTCATGACTGCTTGATCCCCATTCTATCATCCTCTTTTAGTCGAATGGAGCACCAGAAGAAGAAGCAAAGGACCCTCAGTATCTGTTCCATGGTTGATAATCAGACAACAAACCAAGAGCTAATCACAGAGCCACCAACTATCATGTTCCAGAGCGACGAACAACGACAATGGTACTATGATAATTCTTTCATGGAGATCACATCGACCCATTTCGCTCATCAGACTACTTTGGAGATATATGGGCTGCAGAATGATTTTACTCAGCTTTTCGGGAGGATCGGCATTGCACACTTTCTTGAGAAGACATGGGGCACGTATGAGGAGTTGACTCGGAGTTCCTCAACTGTTTCAAGACAGTCAATTTGGATGGTCGAGATCAACTTCTAGATGTATCACAAAAGGTTCACTATATCCCTATATGATTTCAATGACATTAATAGTTCCTACATGGAGGCAAGCGATGAGTACCTAGAGATTTCGACGGAGCGGGATTCTGGAGAGCCATCACAGGGGAGGTCATCTTCAACTATAGGTTCGCCAAGAGTAGTATGATCTAGAACCCATTGTTGTGCTTTGTCCACCACATCCTCTTCAACACCATATGGGGGCAAGGTGATACTGAAGGGTCCCCCAATGAGATGGAGCTCTATTGCTATATGTGATGGTCGAGGGGTTGACAACATCGGAGCCTTCGTCGCCATGAATTTCAAGAGGCACTCTAAGAAGACAAAGGGTAAGATCACAATCAGAGGACTCATCATGCCTATTGAAGAGCATTTCAGGATACGATTGGCAGACTCCAAGCTCATCAAGGGTATCCACCTGGACAAGAGTAGAGTGCTGAACATGAAGCTCGCGTGCATCGAGGAGGGGGTTCCCATGTTTATATTCAGGAACAGGTTGGAGAGGATACCATGTGATGAGCATGCAAGGATCACTATCTTTGATAGGGCCAACTGACTTCTCTTTCCCATTCTTTGGGCGTCCTTAGTTGAGCCACCACCTTTGTCGATCCCTCGACAACAGGAGAGAGATTCTAATGCGGGACTTTCTACTGAGCAGCTCGAGGATTCTACAACTGGTTGTCCCTCTTATCCTGCATAGTTTGATTTTTTAGGCATTCATACCACTTTGGAGGCGATAAGGGAAGAGTAGCTAAACCAGTCAGTAGATCACCAACAATAGTAAGAGATGTCCACGCCAGGACAGCCAGTATGAGACAATGACGGAGATGAGAGCTCACCATGATGGCATGACAAGATGCATGATTATCACACCAGCCAGGGAACATTGCGGAGGTTTCTTCACACCGCCACCGTTGCCACCAACTCTGGACTAGTCTGATCGTTATTCTTTCTTTTCTTTCAGTTGCATTTTATTTCTTATGTGTCTTTTGCATCATTGTACCATCCCCCTCAGCTGGGACTTAAGCACTGAAGACAATGTTCGATTTAAGCTTAAGGGAGTTTTCATTTCTTGCATCTTTTGATTAGTATGTTAGTTTTCATCTTTGTAGTTCATTTTGTCATCTTTTGTATACATTTGTGAATTCATTTTGTAAGAAGTCTATATGCATCCATGTTGAGAAAATTTTTTGAAAAATCCAAAAAATTGTCATCTCCATCGACTAATCCTTGTTTAACTTCTGACTTTACATAAGCATATATTCTAGAGCTATATAGCATGATCTATGAAATTCAAGTGTCATTCTTTCAAATGCAAATAACAAATATGTATTGAATTCCTGAATCTTATGGATAAGAGATATGTTTCCTTAGACGATAATTTTTTTAAGCTTTGGTGTACTTGAGCCTAGATTATTACAACCTTTTTATTGAATGTTTAAGTATCTTTTGATCTTATCGAAAAATTGTGAAAACTCCAAAAATGAAAAATATTTGTGGAAAAAAAGTGAGAAAAATTCTGGAATTGAAAAAATATGTGTGAAATAGGGGTTGAAGTAGTACCCAAGTGTTATGCAGAACTTGAGTGATCCGGGCAAATAAGCTTGAAGGATGCCTTAACACCTGTTGCCCTACGGTCATATGTTTTGGGAGTTATCAGTGGAAAGCCCTCTACATGAACAACCTTGTTAAAATTGGAGAACCACCTAAGTGCTAATTTATTTGCCTAGTTCGATCTTTCATTCAGAACATGGGAATGTTCGAGCAAGTACACCCGTAGGGGACTCATAAATCTTGGTGACCTAAGGCCATCTTGTCTAGGATCCATCGGTTGAAAGCCTACTACATGGACTTCCTTGTGCAATCCTATTTGAAAGTTAGAACTTGAAAAAAAAATGCAAGTTATGTTTCAATTTATTGTTTAATAGTATAATCTCAATTGATACTTTTGCCTTCAAAATTAATGTTGTACTTTGATATACTCTGTCTCTTAGTTGTGATAGAATTGTTAAAACTATTTATGGGATAGAAACTCTATGAAGCAGAAAGTTGGATGAAGGTGCATCGCAAATGAGTAGAAGAGAGATGGTGAAAGAAGAGTATTGGTCTGCAAGATATATGTTGTTGATGGAAAAGTCTTTAGCATTGCTCTGAAATTTTGCTTGAGGACAAGAAAGACTTTAAACTTGGGGAAGTTTAATGTGTGCTAAATTAGTCATATTTCTCATAGCATTTTCAGTCTCATTTTCATGCATTTCATTGTCATATGCATTAGTTTATCTTCATTTCACTTCATTTTAATTTTTGAGTCAAAATCTACATAATATTGTATTTTTGTATGTCTAGAGTAATTGGTAGTGCGATGGAGGAAGAACCCAATTTTCTAGAATGAAATTGGAGGCCAAAAAAATAAAAAAGTATAAAAGTTTAGAAAGTCACGGCCGTGATGGTCAACTCATGGTCGTGAAAATTAGGCAAGTTCGTTAACCGTGAGCATCAAATTTCACGGGCCGTGAACACGTTGAAGAGAAAATGGCACATATATATGATCATGGCCGTGAAAATTCATTCACGGGTCGTGGCATGTAATGGTTGTTTGGTCACGGATGTGATTCCTAGATCATGGGCCGTGACACGACATGAAGGAAACAAACGTTTCAATCACGACCATGACTATTGAGTCATAGGCCATGACATTTCAACACTTTTCGATCATAGTCGTGACATCTTTGTCACAAGCCATGTGACATTGACCGATACCCATTGAAGTGATTCAGTCACTGCCGTGACATTTTTGTCATGGGCCGTGATAATTTTTGAGAAATTATTATGCTTCATTTTTAATCTTATTTTTAATTATGTTTTGAAGAATTTGATCCCAAGTCAAGCCATATCTACCCCAAAATGATGGACTCTCTAAGCCTATAAATATCATTAGAAGGCATCAACCTGGGATCCATCTATCATCTACCAGAATATTGAAAAGAGATTTTGAAGAGAAATTTGTGAGAGAACAATGAGTCTAAACCCAAGCCTAACGCCAAGAGAAGAAGAAGAATTTTTGCAGATTTTGTGAAGTAGACGATCATCATATCAGTACTTTGGTTCATAGTTTAATCTTCTCCTCTCAACTTTTGGGTGAACTCCATGTAGTTCATTTTTAGTCTGTTTTACTAGAGAATTTAAATTATAAGGGTGGGAAACCTTTGAACCCTTTGTTGAATTAATTTTAGTTCTAAATTTCTTATGCATATGAATGTCGTGTTTAATGCTATTTTATGCAACTTTAAGAATCTGAATCATTGCTTGCATCCTGGAGAGGAATAGTAGGCTCTTATTTCTCTTTGATAAGTAAAAGTGATATTTTAAATTTGATATTCAAGACATTGCATACCACATCTAGGTAACATCCTGGAGAGGAATACCTTAGGCATAAAGTTCGTGAGGTTGGCAATCTAGAGAAGAACAATCTATAGTTTAGGAAATACATCTTAATGCATCTCAAAGCCTATTAGCTTAGATTGACATCCTCGAGAGAAACAGTTGAATCTCTTAGATTTGAGGTAGTTGGTGCACCCTGAAGAATAGGTAGATCCTAATCCTCGTAAGAATTGAGTTAAACTAAATATTAATTTGGGTTAAATTGATTCTGCCCCTATTCATCTTACCCCATCCTAATCCAGAGGTTTCTTGTTATCAAACTCTTTTCTACTCCATCATTTTTTTCATTTTCTATTAAAAATTCATTTTTATCACAAACTTATTTTCTCTCATTAGTTGCTGAAATTAATAGATAGTTTTAATATTAGTCCTCGTGGGATCGATATCCAACTCACTGTTGAACTATTACTTGATACGACTAGTCAGTTACTAGCGATATTTTTTGCATAATTAGCACGCATCAGCGACCATGAACTTTTTCGATTGCTTCACCATTTTCTTACGACCATGATTCACCCATCATGGCCCATGAAAGTCAATAAGGACTTCTGCATAGATGCTCCCAGAGGACGTGAAAATGTCATCACGGTCATGATATCTGAAGCATTAATTGTCTTTGTTGAAAATAACCATGAACCTCAAGGCGTACGTCTTCCTATTGTCATTGTAACGATTGTGAAAGAGGATTTCACGACCTATGATAGTTTTTTTTATTTTTCTGCCCACATGCGTTCACAAGTGTGAAGATGCCATCACAGTCGTGATGGTAAAATAATATTATTTTTCCTTGAAATTAACTCCATTCAATTTGTAGTCTTCCTTTGTTACTCCGTTGAATATTCATGACATAAAATAACTAAAATATGTAGATTCTCACTCAAACTTAAAGTGAATTTCCAAACAAAATGATGCATGAAATAGTGGAATTAGTGAGAAGAAATTAGATACTACACGATGAATATGACTAAATTAACGTGCATCTAACTTTCCCAAAATTAAAGTCTTTCTTGTCCTCAAGCAAAATTCTGACACAAAGCTCATGACTTTTTCATCATAATATTTATCTTGTAGATCAATATTTTCCTCATCCCATCGCTCGTGGCTCATCTCCTAAAGCATCAACCTTTAAAAAAAACTCGCTTCATAGAGTTTTTGGCACTTAAACATATTTAAACAATATCTAATCCAACTTTGCATGACGAGGATCCATGTAACTATCGTGTTAATATTGAATATGCTTTTAACTATGAAGCTTATTCCTTTGACAAGAAACATAAACATAAATATTCAATTTTTTTAAGAGTTCTAATCTCCAAATAGTATTACACATGGAGGTCCATTTAGTAGGTTTTCAGCGATGGATCAAGGACCGATTGCCCTTAAATCACCAAGATTTAAGAGTCCCTTATAGGTTTATTTGCCCAATTATTCCTAAGTTTTGAATGCATAATTTAAACTAGTAGTTGAGTTAGTAGTTAGATACTTCTCCAATTTTCACAAGGTGGTTCGTGTAGCAGGCTTTTAGTTGGTAGCTTCCAGACCATATGGTTTTGGAGCAACGTATGGCACCCCTCAAGCTTACTTGTTCGAACTCGCTTGGGTTTTATATAATACATTAGTATTACTGCAACCCCTTTATTCACTATCTTTTATATTTATTCAAACTTTTTGCTTCTTTTCATAATTTTTTTCAATTTTCATTTTTCAAAATTCATTTTTTTTCAATAATAGATACTTATACATTGAATAAAAAGGCGACAATCATCAAGGCTCAAGTACACATAAGATAAAGTAGAATTTTAGTCTAAGTGTTCATAACTTTAATCAAGAAAATTCAAAAATTCGGTAAATATACTTGTTCACCAACAATAGAACCAATACCTTTTGAATTTCATAAATCTTACAAAATGGTTCAGAATATATACTCAACTTAACTTAGAATATAAACAAGAGTTAGTAAGATGTTAATGGTATTTTTAGAATTTTCTCATCTTTTTTTAAAGTAAAACATGTATATAGAGGGAGACATGATTCTATAAAGAAAAAATGATCTGTAGATACTTAGACAACCTAATAAAAAGAAGATGATGCATGTAGTGCAAATTTCCCCAATCTTGAACCAAACACTACACCCCTAGTGTTTAGGCTATAACCAAAGAAGTTAACACATAAACTCAAAAGAAAAGAAAAATGCATAAAGAAAAAAGAAACAACCATGGTAATCTAGATTCGATGGTGACGACAGAGGGAAGAAAGATACATAGTGCTCCTGACATACTCATGCATTTGGCAAATCATTTCATCACTACAGTCTTAGTGCATACAAATATCTTGTAGCATCTCACACTTGCACAAATGCTCAGCTTTTGTCATCTCCAAGGTAGATTAGACTCTTGAAAAATCAAATGATGTATGATAGGAAGATGCCTCCTTAGCTACATAGTCGGTTTGCTTGGAGTACGAAGGCCTTGCTTCATAACATTTTATCCTCTCTAGTCGATTCTTCAATATGAAAATGGAGACTGCTCTATATATGCATGCTAACTTCATGTTGAATATTGTGCTCTGGTCAAGGTAGATACTTCCCTTGAGTAACTTGGAATCTATCAAGTGCACCTCAAAGTGTTGCGATAAGAGTGACCAACCTCTCAATAGTGATCTTTCCATTACTATTCTTTGAATGTATCTCAAAGTTTCGAGCAATAAAGGCATCAAAATTAACACGAACCTCAACCATAACATACAACAAGAAGAGCTTAATACCATTTGGTGAATGGTCAGATAGTATTGGAGAGGATCCTATGAACAAAGCAAAATATAGGATTTTTGAATTAATCTGCTCTTAGTAAACCTATAATTAAAAATAGACTCTCTTGCGATAGCTCTTGATTAAATTCCTTAGTTAGTCACCAAACTCTATCTCATGAAATAATCCGAGAATCATCTATCATGTCTTGTGAATGATGAGAAATAAACCTTCACCTTGTGCATCATAGCAACGTGAAGTGTTCGTTATAGCCGTGATGTGCTTCGAAATTGAAAGGTGATTGGTGCTGAAGAAGACGATCTTTTGTCATTAAAGAACTTATTGATTGTTGTTTCTGAATCTTTGCTCAAACTTCTTGATCATTTAGTTCACTTCGCTTAGCCAATGGTGGCATAGTTAAATCATCTCATTCGGTGATGTGTTGACAATGACAACATGAAGTGTTGGGAGTTGCTTCAATAACTACTAATGAGCTATCATGAAGGAAGAGATACCTGCAAATACCTAACGGAAAAAAACATGAAGGAAGAGATACCTACTAATGAGCTATCATGAGCTATCATGAAGGAAGAGATACCTACAAGAAAAATCTAAATTTCTTACAAAATATTCTGACGGAAAAAATCTGTCAGAAATACCTGCAAATATTTCTGAGGGAAAAAGGTTCCCTCAGAAATTCTGACGGGTCCCGAACCCATCAAAAATAAATTTTGTGATTTCAGCAATTTGCCGTCAGAATTTCTGATGGATTTAAACCCGTGAGAAATTCTGATGGATTTTAATATCCATCAGAATTTCTGACGGATACTTAAATCCCTTAGTAATTCATCCACTCATATATATATACACCTGGTCCCACTTTCTCTTTCCATTTTTCCCACCTTCCTTTTTCGTTTTTCCCTCCTCCTTCTTCCCCTCCCTCCTTCTTCCCTCATTCTTTTCTTCTCACCGGCCGCCCTCCCTCCCTCCTCATTCTTCTTCTTCTCATCTGCCCCACGGTGACGGAGACGAGATCGGCCGGATCTGGCCGCGCGGTGCATTCGGGCGGCCGGATCTGGCCGCACGGCAGCTCGGGCATCCGCGCGGCAGATCCGCGAGCGCTGTTCATTGAGGGGCGTCTTCTCCGACTTCAGTTCGATGTCGTGCCTTCTTTTGTAATTATGTGTATTTTTTTTAATTATTTGTAATTTTGTGTAATCTTTTTGTAATATTCTGTAATTTTCTTGTAATTATGCGTAATTTTTTTGTAATATTCTATAATTATGTGTAATATTTTGTAATTTTCTTGTAATATTTTTGTAATTATGTGTAATCTTTTTGTAATATTCTGTAATTGTCTTGTAATATTTTTGTAATTATATGTAATCTTTTTTAATAGTTTGTAATATTTTTGTAATTATTTATAATATTTTTCTAATTATTTGTAATGGTTTTTAATATTTTCAAAATTATAATTTTATTCTTGCACAATGTAATTACTTTTAATGAGTGTAGTATTTTGAATATATGTAAAATGCGAATTTCACTTTTGCACAATATAATTACTTTTAATGATAATAATATATTTTTACTGAATATTAATTTTCTTGTAGTGTCAACTTTATATTTTGTGAATTTTAATTAATTAGCAGGTGATGTTGGCTAGATATTGTGAAGCATTTCCATATTTAGATTTTACTAAAGTTCCTTTTTTTTATGAAGACATTTTTTGTTTTGTAGCACAAAGGAATATATGCGCATGCATACTTATATGTAAACTAAACTTTTTTTAAATTTTTTTCTGACGGATTTAAATTTCCTCAAAATTTCTGAGGGGCTTTGGACTCCTCAGAATTTCTGACGGGTTTAGTGCCCGTCAGAAATTTTGATGGGCTCTAAACCCGTCAGAAATTTCTTACCAACGATGACCCGTCAAAAATTCTAACAGGTACTAAACCCGTCAGAAATTTCTTACCAACGAGATTTTTTCTGACATTTTTTTTCGTTAGAAATTCCCTCGGAAACGTCATTTCTGATGGATTTTTCCTTATTTTCCGTCATAAATTCTGTCAAAAATTCTTGATTTTCTTGGAGTGCAAGTTGTGAAGTCGAGTTCACGAACCATGACAAAACAATGTTTCAAAGCAAAGATGTACTCATTACAATGAACTCAAGGTTACGACTATGAGATATAATTTCACAATCGTGATCTATGTGTCACGACCATGGCAAAGCTTTTCAAGGTCATGATAGAGTTTGTCACGACCCATGAATGATAGAGTAAAAAATTCTAGCCTTTTTAGTTTTTCATAAAAGTTATTGAACTATTGTTAGTTACAACTTTTCATTTTAGAACAATATAATATAATATTTTTTATTTTAGCTAGACCTTTTAATAGAGTTTTATTTTAAAAGTTATTGCTTTCGTATTACGTGTTTAGAACGCTGATCAGTCTTTTGGTCAAATGTAAAGTCCAAGAAGAAGGTCATAGTGTCTCTAGAGGGGCATTCTGCCATGTGGTAGGGTGGTCTTTTGGGGGTGTTACAGTTAGATATTAGAACCTAACGAGAGATACTTCTTAGTTGTCTCTAAATAAGTAGTGTCCGTGTACAAGCATCATGAACAATCATCCGTGCCATCAAGAAGAGTATAAGTTGAGTCTTAAGGAGGTTATCAAAGGGAAAAAGTAACGTTTGTACTTTTGTGTAAATAAAGATGGCTCCAAGGCATCTCTCTAACAATCAGGAGAAGAATCAGCAGGAGCAAGAGACGGGGAAAAATGAAAATCAACATACTCAAACTTTAGGAAATCGGCAAGAACAAGCAAATCATGCACCTAAGGATACAATTCAACACTTTCTGAATCTCCACCCTTTTGAGTTTAACGATAGTGATGATTTCGATGAAGCTAAGTGATGGGTGGACACTATGGAAGAGACATTTGCCTTGATTAGTGTTCTGATGACCGAATGGTCCTATATGTTGCGCCATCATCTCACGAAGGATGTGAAGGACTTGTGGAAAACCACCAAGGTTATCAACTTTGTGAATCAAGATGCAATCAATTGGAAGGAGTTTAAATAGGCATTATAAACCCATTATTCCCTACTTATGAGAGTAGTTTGAAGCAGATGGAAGTTTCTGGAATTGCGACAGGAAAGTTTGAATGTGACACAGTAATTGAACAAATTCATACGGTTAGATAAGTACTATACACTAAAGAAGGATGAAAGAGAGAGGGTTGATCGCTTCATCTAAGGGATGATCCCAAAGTTGAGGACAAAGACCATTGTGAATAATTGCAAGACCCGCAATGAGGTGTCCGAATTGACGAAGCATGGAGCACCAAAAGAAACTAAAGGGAAAAGCCTAACTACGAGTTCCAAAACCAGAAAGGTCCAGGTGGGATGATAGGGGACATGCAAAGGCTCTCACTATAGAGATCACCATCGAGATGAATGCCCGAGGCCCTATGTGCCACGCGAGGGACACCAACCACAATAATCAGATAGAAGGGCTTGCCCGCACTGTCATGGCTACCACACGGGTGAATGTCATCACAAAACTAGGGTAGGTCTCCATTGTGGGAAACATGGCAACCAAGGAAGGCAACCAAGGTCCTCGAGGAGGAGGAAATGCTCCTTGACTAGCACCAGGTAGGGTCTATGGAATGCTTTGAACCAAAATGCCATGAGTATGATACCTTTCTAGGTAATCTTTTTGAACCCATAGACAATCAAATTTACTATATAGAGCCAAAAATCGATGCCTAGAACTTATAGATAAATTCGAGGACGGACTTGATTTTAAGGAGGTTATAATGTAACATCCAATAATTTTTAATACTTAAAAATTTATTAACAACTATCCAACACAGATCATGTCCAAATAAGATGTGGGTCATGTTGTTCTCGGTGCGTATATAGGTCCAACACAGGTCGTGTCGCTCTCGATGAATATATAGATCCAACATGGTCCAAGTCTAACCCGAACATAAGCGTGTTGCAGTACCATCATATTTAAACATGATATTATTAAATAAATTTATTATTTTATTCTGAATGGAAATTGATTATGGAAATTTGAGTCTATTTAAATTTAAAGAGGCCCTAGAACAACCCCATAAATAGGTCCCTAAAGGAGAAAGAAATCGTCATTCTTTATCTCAAGCTTTAGTCGTCAAGACTTTATCCTTTCTCTCTCTTCTCTTTCTTCAGGTGTATAGGTAAGAGATAATTTTCTCCCTCATGGTTTTTTTCCCTCACTTGTTCTCTTCTTTTTTAAATTTATACCAAAATCTTACTAAGAGAACATGAAGAAGATCGAGAATAGCGCAGGGATCAAGGGAACGAGGAGATAGAACATGAACGAGAAAGAAGAAAGATCACCTAGAAATTAAGGTATATAACAAGAGGATCAACCTTAGGGAATTTCATATTGAATGATTAAACAGAAGAGATTGGTTAATGATGTAATTTCTGCAATAAAATAATAATTAATGTACACGTCATTAAAATAATTTGCCCGAATTAATCTCTTGACGTAGAAGATCATGGTTGAACACGGACCATGTCCCTACAAATACAGATTCGCGTTGTGGCACAACGCCAACCGCGACGCCTAACCCGGGTCAAGTTCTTGCAAGATGACAGAAAGACTGTGGAGTGCAGACCGCGTATTGAGCGGATGCGGACCGTGTTTGTCAGACAACATGGCGAAAATGTGGACCATGTCCCCCAGACAACTAAAGCAGCAAATGTCGCAGCGAAGACAAAACACAGATCATGTCGCACCTTGACACAATCGATGTTCCTCGGATCGTTGACGATGCCGACATAAACCCTAATGACATGGACCGTGTTGTAACGTACACTGATTGTGTTAATTAATAAAAAGGATACATCAGACCATTTTTCCTAGAAAGCACAGTTACAATTATAATATACAAAAGGGGGAGATTGTTGAATCTAGGATCCCGAGAATGTTTTGAATTATCACAAATTTGTAAGTGAACTCAGTCTGTACTAATGAACTTGTTTGAGCTGATTTCTATAACAGGATATAGACAAGTTCAATACTACGGTCGACCTGAGCTAAAGGAATGGGCGACCACTGCACACGTGATACATATCATAAAGAACCATATGTGTGCAGTGGGCGTCCTAAGGATATAAGTGGTCGACCAGTATCAGGAGGAGGAGGTCATATGAGCATCAGTGGAGTAGATACGGTCGACCAATGATAAGGAGAGGTTGACCAGTATCAGAGT
>LTAE01005173.1:2841-27519 GCA_001647135.1 Pontederia paniculata | reverse complement strand
ATATATGTATATATTACTATTTATGCCATCTCATTTTTATATTTTAAAAATATATTTTTTTGTCGTATTTTAATATATTAATGTTAAGTACTCGTGTGATCACGATTGGTCGATACTAATTTAACTATTCTATAATTGGTTTCAATAAAAAATTGATTTAACTTCCAATAACTAAATTGTATCATGATCCAAGTCGCTAAAAAAGAAAATTCAACTCAATCAAAACTTAGACAAGATTTAAATAATTATTTTTTGTGTATTATGAATTTGAATTTCAAAATTCATATTGCAAACACAATCAAGAAAAAAAAAACCTTTATTTTAAACTATACACATAAGAATGCCAATAGTTTAATATATATTTTGAACTAATTATGCTATAATTTGATATTATTGATAAGTAATTCATAATTTGAAGTTTTAACTATTTTGAAATTTTGATTGATTCTAAATTATTTTTTTTCTACTAAGATTTTTAATCATTAAATTTACTTTTTTATCAATTGTATGGAAATATATTTTTTTTAAAATATAAAAAATAGGATGATATAAATAATAATATATGTGACTTCCTGTAACAAGTAAATGGGTAATTGAGTTACGAACTTAAACTTGAAGGGTATTTCTGTTATAAATCAAAGTTAGAGGATATATTTGAGCTAATGTGAGAGTTGAAGGATTGTTGATGAAAATTACTCCATATTTTGCTGTTAATAGATGATCCTGATTCAAATTTTGTGCACTGAGATTTTTCTTGAAACGATCTTATTCCATATTTTTATTCATTTTACTATTATCGTTGGTCTTTCCTTCTTTGTAACATGGAAATAAACAATAAATTGTACGAGGGAAATTATCAACCATGAGTGAGAAGTTGGAAGCATATTATGACTTCTTCTTACTTGCGTGTTTGCAAAGATTGTAATAATATAAAATAGAAATATGATGGAATTTTAGATGAATAATATGAAAGTTCCAATAATAATACATCTTAATGCTACAAATAAAAGTTTTGATCCATCGTGGCGCTTTCTGAACATTTTAATTAAGATCAAATTTAGATTTTTATGTAATTATAATATAGGTATATATATATATATATATTAGATCTATATATTCATTTTAACCAAACAGATATGTCAGCTTTAGAAAATTTTCGCCCTAAAATAATAACAAAATCATTATATTTAAAAGTCGACTTTTGAATGGGCTCGGAACACTCGGAATTAAGCGGGTCCACAAGGCCAAGCCCAAAGCCTCAAGCCGACTCGTGGCATGCCATCGCAGACGGCTAAGCGCGCTCGCACTTTGCGTAGTGGCACAGTCGTTATTACTCCGACAAGTCATGTCCATTTTGGGACCTGCCACGCTGTTCGAAAGATGCCTCCTTTAAACCGGCTCTTCGTTTGTTTTTTTTAACTTTTTGGACGCCGTAACGCGTGCGAGTGAGGCGTGCGAGTGTTGTGGAGAAAGGGAGGAGGAAAGCGAGCGAAAGAAAGGGTTCCTGTTCGTCCACTCCACCGCCCGTTTTGGTTCGAATTCTCCGTCCAGTTCGCCGGAGGAGTCGTCTGAGCTCGCCGGAGAGATCACTGCCTGACGGGAGCCTCTCTGATGCTAGGGAGGAGTACAGCTAGGGTTTGGACAGCGAAACGGGGAGTAGCGGCGACTCCCCTTGAAGCGGCGGCGCTTTGCGAATGATACAGTGCATCCCCGCGGGATTTGGGGCGCGGACGTTTAGCGGCAACGATCTGGTATCCGGATGGAGGGTGGTGGATGCTTAGGCACGCTGTCTTTGGTACTTTGGCCTTTCTATTTTCTTGCTCTCACTGCACTCGGTTGCTTCCTTCCTGCCATTTTTGGGCTCTCGCTGACGGTTTTGCTTCGATGGGTTGATGGGAGTTTGAGGTCACTTGTGCGCGAGTTTTGAATACTATACGGCGGGAATTAGTAGTCCCTTGCCTTCTTCTCGAAAACTAGGGTTTTGACCTTGAATTATGGTGATATTGAGAAACTTTGAAGTTAGCGGTCCGTTAATGTGCAAATTTGTGTCTTCTGCTGAATACTTTGCAATTGTTTTCTACTTCCACTGCGGGATTGCATTCTGGAATATAGTTTCTTTCCTAGTCAAGTAGGTAGGTTTTAGTGAGAACCAAACGGGTGGTGTAGGTTGGTCGTGGTGTTTTCTTTTTCTTGTTGATTATATCTTTTGTTGACATCTGTTAACCTAAAGCTCATCCTATAGGATGAGGTGTGTTTTGGTAGCTTACAAGGGATTTTACCTCTGCTTAGTCCTCATGGAAGCAAAGATAGTCATAATTTGTTAGCTTGGAATGAGAAATCTCAACACAACATAAATTATAAAGAACTGTAAATTTGTTTTGTCAGTTCAAATTGACAACATAACTGCATATATCTTTTTGTATACAATGTGTGCTGTGTGCATATTAAATATGTTTCCAATATTTGGATGGGAAGAAAAGTCTTATTTAAAAGACACATTCTAGTATTCAATATGATGAAAGTTGTCTTAATAAACAATTTTCACTTATAAGGTAGAATCCAATTGTTTGTTTTGTATAAAATTCTGAAGTTTCTTCTTTGATGGAATCAAATAAGTGAAGAACAAAACAACTCATTTGAGAGCTTGTTGACACCAAATTTACTACTTCCTGCTATCATTTACTTATATTTATTTTGTGGTAATAACAACAATAGAATGAATAATAAGAGTAAAGGTGCTTCTGCGAATAGATTCATAATTAAAGTAGTTAGTGATCTGTATGTTGGCTCCTAAGCCATCACACCTGAGTAGAAAAATAAAATAAATATGGGTCTTAAGTTTGTTACTGCTCATTTCATGTTATCTGCAATTCGCTGATATGCCATATTTATTTTTGTTTAATTTATGCATTTTTTCTTTGCAGGATTACATCCATGGATTATGATGATAATGATTTTCAAAACCAGAATCTTCAACTAGTTGGAGAGGACAATAACAGATTTCCTCAGAGCTTACAATCATTTGTTCTTCCAAAGTTTGACATTGATGACCACCTCCAAGCCCATCTTAGATTTGACAGTTTGAATCAAACAGATGCTTTACTTGGTTTGCAAGGTCAAGATCACAATTGGTTAGAGGAGTTTTCAGCTGCACATAATGCTATAGATTTCAGTTCAACTGCTGCTGAATCTTGTACCATTCCAAGACTCAACAATGTATGGTCAGAGGCTACATCATCTGAATCTGTCGAAATGTTATTGAAATCTGTTGGAGAAGATGAGCTAAACCAGGAAGCCATGACTAAAGGATCAGTTCCGCTGGCAATGGATGATTCCACAGACTGCAGAATGGAAGCTATCACACACGGTGATCCATCCGTACCGCCTGATAAATATCATGATGAAGATGTAAGTGGGGATGGGCAATGTGATCGTTCTAATTCTCAAGATCCAAAAGATGATCAAGCAATAATAAATTTGGATTTGGGTTCCTTGGAAGAAGAGTTAAATTCCTCTGGAAAAGATGAAGGAGAAAAGCAAAACAATGATGTAAAGCTAAAGTCATCTTCAGTTGATGAAACCAAAAAGCATGTAGCAGTGGATGAATTCCTTAAGGTGGCTGAAAATGATGATCCTCCACAGGATGCATCCATGATAAGCAATTCATCTGATGATGATGGTTGTCTTGCGAAGATGTCGAGTAAGATGACCCCAAATTGTCTTTGTTATAATAGTGCTCAAGAAGATCATTCGGCTGCGGACATGAATAATGTAAATGCTGTCTCAGGGGACTTAAGGAAGGAATTGTTAATTGAGAAAACAATGGAAAATGTGCATGCAATCGACATGAGTGAAATTTCAGACCCGCGGCTTGCTGAGGAACTGAATGTAGGAAGTCACGTTTTACACAGAAATGATAAAACAAATGATCAGAACTTTGATGGTCATGTTGCCAATGATGGGACATGCAACACAGTAGATTCTTCAAGTTTGGATACTTTGACAGAACCTCCAGTTTTGCTGAATGAAAAGAACTTTCCAAGTTTCAGTGATGAAACCGGTGGCTCCACGTTTTCCAAGAATTCTAATGATTTTTCTAAATCCATTGCTTACCAGGTAAAGGCAATGGGTAAGGATAGCAGGAAGCAAGATGAATTTGTACCATGTGCCGAGATGTTGCCTTCTGTGGCACTAGTATGTGATGAAAACATAGAAAGAAATTCTGTACAAGTGGCAGATGAAGATATCATCAAGTTATCGCATACAACAGAAATATCTAAAAATATTGGCCACTGTGTAGAAGAAAACTTGTCATATAACGGCCTCCATCCAAATGCTTCATCAACGAAAATCAATTATGTTGTTGATTCTGAGGAACATAAACAACTTGATACGTTAAAAACAGTTGGAGATGTACAGGATGTTAAGGTTCATATCTCTAGTAAGAACTGTAATGAACTGAGTTCTTCTGATACGATGGTTGATCAACCATTGTCAACTCCTTTGAACCAGAAATTAAGGACGGACACTGATAAGGATGTCACAGCCACCTGTACTGCTGAGCATATGAATTCGAAAAACTCTGCACTTGTTATAAGGGAAATGAGTGCTGAAGATTACATTAAAGTTATCAATGTTGAATCCAATGCCAGATTAGGTCCTTCAAAACATGCTTCGATTAAGGACTCTCCCATTTCAATTAGCGATATTGACATTAAGATTTCTTCTTCAATTGTTTCTAAATCGACACTTGTATCTGACAAAGGTGCTCTGTCGGTTGAATCTAATGAAGGTAACACATGTCTGGAGACACCTGCTGCTGGTAAAGAATGTACCAAAATTTCACTGGATTCAGGCGGACCAGAATCTAATCACAACCATTCTGCTGTTTCAGTGGTGGGAACTCTTTTCCCTGTCCATACCAGTTCAGTGGTAGATGATTCATCATCTGAGACCTTGAGTTCAGACAAAGCAGGTGAATAATGGATTCTCAACTTCCTCTAAAAAAATAAATTAAAATAATGGATTCCCAACTACATGTTAATGCTGAATTTTCTTATGGAATAGTATATTATTTGAGCAATTGCCATATGTAAAGCTGATTTACTCGTGTCCTTGTGCAGTTTCTGGGCCTGCCATAGCAGATGCCACTTTATCTTCTACCAATGATTCAACAGATCTTCAACAGTTACATTATGAGGTCTTGCCTTCTCATAATTTAGATGTGGAAGAAAAACACTTAGTGGGAGTGTCATCTACACCTCCATTGGAGTGCAGTAATCCATTAAATATCTCTTTGTTGGGCATTGGCATCAGTAACTCAGACACTCAAATGTCAGCTCAAAAACTTGATGTGCCTAATACAGCTGTCTGTGATGCCTCAACCAATGGAAATGGTAAATGTAGTCGCTATTATCTGAAAAAGATATATGATATTGTTAACTCTTTTTCCATTGTTTCATTCAAAGGGTTGGTCGTGGCTGGTGAAGATCAACTATGTTGTCGCAGAACATGGGTTTGTCTAGACACTTCCTTGTTTCTGGAAAAACCCTGACCCATCCCTCAAATAGTCCTCATTGAATGCTATTTGAGAGGAGGGATCGAGATAAACAAGAAATTCTTAAAGTTGGGCAAAAGCAAATGCATTTCCCCTCAAAGAAAATGCATTTGTTTGGGGAGGCAGGGTGGGAGTGAGAGGGGGATGTGACAATTTTGCCTGGGCCTCCATATTCTTGACAAAAAAATTCAGAGTTGCGGAAAGACAAATGATTTGTCAAAGTGGCCATTCGGTTGAAGAATTATTATTTGACGGATATGATTAGTACTCTAATTATTTTTAGAAAGAATAGGCAATTCCATCTATTTGGTGGAATAATTTAGCTCTAAAAAGTCAGATGTTCTCACCATAACTATTATTTAAATACTAACTCTACCCTTGCCATTTTTATGAGTGTTCGGTGGAATAAAGTAGAAACAAGCCTTATTCAACCCTTTATTCTTTATCAAATGGCCTCAAAGAAAAATAACAGTTTTGAAGAATCAACACTTTACCTAAGGCCCTTAAGTTGGACTATCCGATTTTATTTGGTAGAAATACCTGATTCCAAATTATCTAAGCCACATGTAATGCATTATACTTATGTGGATGTTTGTTCTGATAAGGTTATTTGTTGAAGCCCCTTCTGTTGTGCATCTCAATGTTTTACTGTCCTAGACTTTGGTTCTATTTATTTTCTTGTCACAGGAAATTAATATAGTCCTCTTGTGCATTTATATGTGGTGATTCTGACCAGCTTTTATACTCCTGATAAGAAATCTTTTGTTTCCCTTCAATAGGAACTAGCACAGGGGAGGTTTGTGTAGCAGAAAGGAACTCTTCACTTGTCACCTGTCAAATCACAAATAAAAGAAGTGAAACTGATGCAGTCCCGGGAAGCTCTAAGGATAAACATAATTATAGTGAAATAATTGGTGAGTTCCAGAATTGATGCCTCTATACTCTTCTATGTTATTTCACATGTTGCGTGACTACATATTTATCATCAACCTTTTTTCATATTTATCATCAACCCTTAAAAAAGATCATATTCGATCTCTGCTTTCTTGAATGACACCTGAATTGTTTTATTGTTAGAATTGGAACTTTTGGAAGTTAACTAACAACTGTTAAAATGCTCTGTGAGTTTTCTCCTTATAGACATTGTCCATTTGGGTTTAATGAAGTATCATGCAATTTCTGTGTGAAGCGCATGGCAAGCAGTTTTACGTGAGTTGTAACTTAGGAGGCCGTCGATGATGCCCAAGAAATGATCAAAACTACCTAAAATAGTGGTATTTGTCATTTTTGAGTTTTGAGAACATGTAAACATTATTAATCTTCATTATGCATGTAATCATTTTTGGTGACTATGTTGCAACACCATTTCTTGGGTATTATCAAGAACCTTTTATGTTATGACTAAAGGAAGATGTTGAAAAAAAGGAAGACAACGATATATAAGACTGTTTGACACACGTGCATCACACTTTACACGTTCATTAAACAACATTCGTTTGTTTCTACCTTATGTATACTGGTTCCTTTTCTTTTCATATGGAGATCCATGTCTATGTGAGTTCAAAAGCAAGAGGACTGCAAAATTTATTAGAAAGCACACAAAGATTTTATTACATTGGGTTCATCTATTAGTTTTCTCATTTGTTGCAAATATATCCAGTCCGTTTGGCATCATTATGCATATCTTATATGACTGTATTTTGTGATTGTAGCTGACTCATCAAATAGTTCCTTCAACCAAAAACTGGTTTCAACACTGTCGAGAAATGAAGTGGAGTCAAGTTCGTTGGATCCTGAATGTGGTAATAACAGTTATTTGGGAGCAAATTGTGATTCGCCGACTGTCATAAGTTCCAATGAACAATCTCAAGCTGAATTGGAGTGCCAAGGAGGAGACAAAAAACCTATAGGTACAGGTCCTGATGCGGCAAATAATTCTGATAACATCAACTTTACTGTTCATGAGTCTAAAGAGGTCATCATATCTGAAGATGACGGGAGCTTCACATTTGAGGTTAAAGCAGTAGAAGATATGCCACAAGAAAATAACACCAAAGGCTGGAAACCATTTCCTGATATTCAATCCTTTGAAGTGCATCAGGTAATTGGTTAGTTTAAATATTGGTTAAAGTTGTGAATTGTTATTAGTCCTTAAGTTGTCATAATTTCTTTTCCATTGAGTTGTCAATAGCCTTTAAACATCGTGCATTTTTTTCATTGAAGTGTAGACTTCTCCAGTGAGTTCTCCATCTAGTCCAACAAAATCCAAGGAAGGGGTTAAGAATGACGAATTTACTGGGATGAGTGGCAATGGAAAGAAAAAACAAGCATCTAACCAGAAGACTCGAAAGGTAGGCATTTCCAAGGTGGATGCGAAGGAAAAGTCACAACTGAAGCAGGCTAAAGGGAAGGATAGAAATCCTTCCAGCTCATCACGAAAAGCTGACAAAAGCAAAACAAGTAAGATCCAGATGGAGGCTACTGAGGAGTCTCCTTGTTCTGAGAATATCATTACAAATAATTTTTTTCTATTCTGATATCTAAACTGCATGATTTGAACACTTCCATTCCTTCGACAGCATTGTCTCACCAGCCATTTACAGATATGCAACAAGTGCAACTGCGTGCACAGATTTTTGTTTACGGATCACTTATGTAAGTCATTCTTTGTATTTTGTATTTTTTATTTGAAATTATTTTACTAAATTAGTGCTGAAATTGTCTTGCAGCCAAGGTGTCCCACCTGATGAGGCTTGTATGATATCAGCATTTGGAGGAACAGGTTGATGTTGTGCATAACGTAAACTAGGCATCCAGTATCATGCACCAGTGCCTTATCTCAACTTTTTTTTTTTGCCTTTTGTTATGTGATATTAGATGGTGGAAGAAGCTTATGGAATGGAGCAATGCACACTGCCTTGGAAAGGTATCAGAACCACTCACCTCTCAACAATTATGGAACACCTTTGTTTCCTCGTTCAGGTATGTAGCTTGAGTATCAATGAGATCCTTGTTCACGAGTTCTTATGTGGTTACTGTTAGATAACTGATTCTTGTAGGTGTCTTGGCCACTGAACAAATGAGTAATTCCAGCTCTATATCCAACCAAGCCCTTAACTCTGCTGGGAAGGGTGCTATCAAGATTTTGCCTTCAGTCCTGAACTCATCCTTGTCATCACCCTTCTGGAGTATGTATTCTCATGATGGCATCAACTCTAATATTCCAAGAGGTACTCATTTGGAGTTTAATCAATCTGTACTCCCATCACAAACCAGACAATATATGAGCAGTTCTACACCTTGGTTATCTCAGAACCCTCGTCCTGCTTCATGGCTTTTCCCATCGAAAAGTATGCCTTTTGATCTTAATCCACAATATTCTGTTGGACCTATAGCTGGAACAGTTCAAGTAACACCAATTAAGGACTCCTCGATGTCTCATTCTTCCAATTTGCAGTTTAATTCTCCTGCTACTTTACTGTCTAATCACGGTCTGGGTAGTGTTTCTTCCCCTTTAGTTTTGCCAACTGAAACACAAAAGAGCTCATCAGCTGTTGTAAAGAATAAGATTGAATCAACAGCTCCAAAATCCAGAAAGAGAAAGAAGGCTTCTGTAACCGAAGAGCATTCAGTTTCTCAATCCCAACCAGAATGTCCTACTGTTTTAGTTACTAAGCAACTGACTGCTTCTACTAGTTTTGGCTTAACATCTGATTCTCCAAGTACAGTCATGTCTACTGGTCTTATTGCAACCATGTCTCTCCCCATCTCTCCAACCCATTTCCCCGCAGTAGGCAGTAGTGAAACTCAGCAAAAAATCACCTTAGAGGAGACAGTCATGCGAGTCGAACAATCAAAGCTGCAAGCTGCAGGTGCTTCTGCTTATGCTGCTGCAGCAGTCAGCCAGAGCCAAGGTATTTGGGGTCAATTAGCTACACAAAGACAATCAGGCATGATATCAGAAGTCGAAGAGAAACTTGCCTCTGCAGCTGTTGCCGCTGCTGCAGCTGCTTCTATTGCTAAGGCTGCTGCAGAGGCTGCAAGAGTTGCATCAGAAGCTGCATATCAAGCAAAGATGATAGCAGATGAAGCTCTAGGTTCTGGCATAACAGGAAGGAGTGCTCAAAATTCTGAAACGGGCATTAATATAGGAAATGATTTGGCTAAGTTAAGTCCAGTTTCGATCGTGAGAGGCAAGGACAAGATGCAGCGTTCGACTTCAATCATATCAGCTGCACGTGAGGCTGCCAGAAAGAGGGTTGAAACAGCTTCTGCTGCTGCA
The DNA here is from genome assembly GCA_001647135.1 of Pontederia paniculata. Lineage (NCBI taxonomy): Eukaryota > Viridiplantae > Streptophyta > Magnoliopsida > Commelinales > Pontederiaceae > Pontederia > Pontederia paniculata. The sequence goes on along the minus strand of LTAE01005173.1, from coordinate 17,680 downwards.
AAAAGGGCAGAAAACTTGGATGCCATAATGAAAGCTGCTGAACTGGCAGTAGAAGCTATATCTCAAGCTGGAACTATCATTGCAATGGGTGACCCCTTGCCCTTTTCAATCCGTGAATTGGTAGAAACTGGTCCTGAAGGTTTCTGGAAAGCCAATACGACTTTAAGAAACAGTGTAGAAACAAATGATGCACATCCAGTTGAGAATATAAATAGCAGTGATGGTAGCCATGCCAAACAATCTAATGAGCGTTTATCAAGTCACAATGTGAACCCGAAAGTGACTGGTGCAGTGGGAATGTTTGTCAACAACAAACAGCTCATTCAATCAGAGGAAAACTGTGAAGGTATTGTAGAATCCAGAATTTTCTTGTAGGGTATAACCACATACCTAATTCATTGTAAAATTTGGAGTAATCTAAATATACCTTTAACTCATGTTTGCACCTGAGCAGGCCGAGATTTAGGAGGTGCATCACAAGCTGGTCCTACTGATAGCCTTGCTAGAGATTCTTCAGTAGGAAGTATTCAAACCAGAGGCATACATAAAGGATCACTTGTGGAGGTAAGCCGCTTAAATGTTATGAATGTCCCCTTCAAAAAGAAGTTATAATTTCCAAGATAAATGGAGCTAATCTTTTCTTCAGAGGAGAACAATATTCATGTGATTGCAGTTTCTGTTTCTGCCAAGCTTTGCCAAGACCTATTACTTTTGCATAACACTTAGTGACTGGTTGGTTTGTAGGGACCTCAAGCTATTTAAGTGTATGCTTTACTGTTTATTATTTTTGGCCAGAGATTTTTGGTATTTTCTTCTGCTGCTTAAGACATGCATTATTGAGAAATTCTGTGATTACTCTTCCTGTTTTTGTTATTCAGTTCATGTGATAAACTCCATAGAAATTGGATCAAATAAAGTCGCAAGGTCGGTGACAATGTTAATTCACAGCTGTAGGTTTTAGCATTCAGCTTTTTCGTTTTGAATTAGTTAGCTCCTAGGAGCAAGAGAGATGGTAGATTATGTCCTTTGACATGCATTTGCAGATGGGTGATTGGTCCGAGTTTGTCATGCTCTTGCACACAACTCGACCCATACAATGTTGCTGACCAGATGACTATCCAAGGAGACTGATCTTTGGTCATCGGTTTTCTTTGCATGTCATGATCAAGTGCTATTGATGTAGAACAAGAAAAGTTTTATGGGCTTTATGTCCTAGTCATTAGTATTTAATTATGAGTCTTCTGCCCTTTTTTAGTCTATCTGGTCTAGTTACGAGCCCTTTAGGTTGCGTTCACTGTATTGCTATTACACATTACCTGTCAATCTGCATTGCCTCTCAGAAAGATTGTTATTTATTAAATTACCAGTAATGTACATTACTTTGTTTAGTATGCATAAGTAATGTGCATGACAATCTTTATTACCTTATTTACTATATAAAATATATTAATAAACATTATACAACTTTTACCAAAATACCCTTGAACAATATAGTTAACTTTACAAGTTTATATAAATTTTATGTGAGTTATATGAACTTGAATCACAAACATATATCTTAAACTCATAAAATTTATACATCAAACAAATAAATGTATAAAGTAAGTAGTATACAATAATCTAAAAATGATAATAATAAATCAATAATAATTATTCTAAATTATTATTATATTACAATAATTAATAATAAATAATTTATTATTTATAATATATGAATAATTCCCTCTAAAAAAATATATGAATAATTTATTATAATTAATTAATAATGCTAATATTAAAATTAATAGAAATGATAATAGTATATTTAATGATAAAAATATAATAATATTACTACAATGATTAATAATAATTATATTAATGAAATATTATATTATTATTTATTTGTCTATTTTGATCATTTATTTAAATAAAATTCTAAAGGATGAATGTGGAAAGAAAGATCATAGCAGATTGCCTCTGGATTGTCACCTCGGCAATCTGGATTGCCACTTCATAGACAATCTGCATTACTTATATATAGATTACTACAAAATTAAAACAAGTGAACAAGGCAACGTGGTGGACTCATGTAACTTAATACAACATTACCTGGTAATGTGGAAAGATTACCTCTAAGAAAACGCCTCCTTAGGGATTTATCTTATATTATTTTATCTTTTATTAGTTTTTCTTTTATTTAAGTTTTCATACTATTTGATATATGGGGGTCTAGAACCCTATAATTATTCTTGTATGTTTCCTTTTGAACTTCTTGATTTATGAATATTTGGTATTAGCATATTTTTCCCGGATTCAAGTCTCTATCACCCGTTTGTGCATAAGATGATTTTTACCTTTTCCTTATTATTGATCCAGGTGGCTGGTAGTGAAGATCATCTTAGAGGAGCTTGGTTTTCTGCATCGGTTCTTGATCTGAAGGATGGTAAAGTACATGTGTGCTACAAAGACCTTCATGAAGGTAATACTGAGTCTTAACAGATGTAATTGTTCGTGATCTAATACACTTTCTGAAGTTCTCTTTTGAAATTGTACTTTATTATGTATTTTTTTGTTATGCTTCATTCTGATTTTCTAACTTCACAAGCTTGTAGTTTTCGAGTTTGAAAGTGATGAAACTCCTAGGAAACAAGATTGGTTATCTCGAGATGCATTACTTTTGTGGATGTCCCTTTAACTGGAACTCTATATTATGCAGGCCAAGGGAAGCGTAAGGAGTGGGTTCCCCTTGAAAATGATGGTGATAAAACTCCTAGAGTTCGAGGTGCTCATCCTATTGCTTTAGTTAAATATAAAGGAACAAGGAAGAGGCGTAGAGAGGCTGCAGGCAGTAATGTTTGGGCAATTGGAGACAAAGTTGACGCATGGATGCATGATGGGTCAGTTAGCCTAATTTTACAAATTTCAATTATAAATTCCTGCAATCTGCATCTAACTACTGGAATGCTACTATGATTTGTTTTTAATGTTGTATGCTTCTTGGTAGAATAATGTGTAAGGGTTCATACCAAAATAAATATCAACATTGCATGTACTTGTTGACATGTTTTGTTTTAGTTTATACTCAGTCTTTAACAATTTAGCATAATTCTAAACTAGAAATTTCTAATTGTTGCTTGATTCTAGTTGGTGGGAAGGTATTGTCATAGAGAAGAGCCATGAGGATGAGTCGAAGTTGACTGTTCGAATTTCAGGTACGCTGATTCCTTTCTTTTTATCTCAGAGAAAATATTGAACTTTCGTAATTTTTAAAAGGCAAATGAATGCTAGAACCAATTGCTTTATTGCTCTGTAAAACAATTTACTAAACCCCATGTGGCACAACCTAATGTAGGACTTGTTAATCAGGAAACTAAAATGTCTTTGTTATTTAATGATCTGGATTGTGAATTTTCATGCCATTATACTCTTTTGTTAGTTTATTCCCTGATAAATGTAAGAGTTTCATTTAGGCTTTGTTGCACGGGCATTATGCCATTTCTGTATCTTAAATCTTAAACTTTTTTTTATTTATTTTTGCAGCTAGAGGTGAATCAGAAGTTGTTAGTATTTGGAATCTTAGACCATCACTCGTCTGGCAGGATGGTCAATGGTCTCTGTGGACCCATGCCACAGAAAAAACTAGTCATGATGCCCACGAGGTTCACTGCTGGTCTTTCTTTTATTATCATTGACAAATTTCGTAATTATGTAACTGTTCTTTGAAGTGTAATGGTTAACTTTTCACTTCTCGTGACATTTAGGGTGACACCCCATGCGAGAAACGTCAAAGGCTAGACCGAATTGAATCGAAAAATTCTTCGAAAAATTCTGAACTGGATGGAACATATGCAGAAAACCCATCAAAAGCCAGTCATATAGACGAGCCTTCGAAATGTGAAACGTCAAAGCATATTGAATTGTTGGAAAAAGATGTTTTGTTTTCAATTGGAAGCAATGTTGAAGGGGAAAATAATGCAAAAGTAAAACGACGTGGCCTGCAGAAAGAAGGGTCCAGGGTAGTCTTTGGTGTTCCTAAGCCTGGAAAGAGAAGAAAATTTATGGAAGTAAGCAAACATTATATAACAGATAAGACTGACAAGAAAATTGAACAGAGTGATTCTGTGAAGCTATCAAATTATTTGATGCCACAAATTTCCAATGCATGGCGAAATCCAACAAGAGCTGACAGTAAAGGAAAACAGGTGACCACGACGAAGCCTAGGGGTCTTAAGTCCTTAAGAACTCATAACATCGTTTCCAAGAATATTATTGAGAAGGATAGTCCATCCATCACTACAACTTCAAACGTAGGAGAAAGTGGCCTCAGCTCTTTGCCAAATCTAAGAAGTTGTAGTGACGGTAAGAGTGCTATGGGAAGCAATAATTCACTGCAATCTAGCACTTTTTTGTCTGTCTCCAAGAAAGTGAATATTCCAATTGTGGAGTCTTCTTTACAGCCTGCATCTGGTAACATATTGTCAAGAAAGAAGTCTGCTGCTCTCAATGGAAAAGGTGGAAAAGGAAAGAATTTCTCTGTTGCCGACAAGTCAACTAGTTCTGAAGCCAAAGAAGATAATTCTGGAAAGTTGTCTTCTGAGGTTACTGAACCTCGAAGGTCCAGTCGCCAAATTCAGCCAACTTCAAGGGTGAGTGCTTGTACTTTGAATTGCACAGATGATTTATTTCTTGATTCTTTGTTACTGTATTTTGAAGAATTTTGCAATTGTTGAAAACTACGAGCCGTGTGGAATTCTTCCGACATTGTCGCAATCTTCTCTTTTCATGCTTATTTCATACTTTCTTAAAGACGACTGCATCCTAAAATGTTGTTTCCTGCTGTCTTGCAGTTTCTTTTTTGTGTTTTGCTCTAAATAGTTGATAACTAACATATCTCATTTTGTTCAGCAATGTATTCTTAAGGGAAAACATTTACAATGTTGGGAAAGTTTATTCCAGAAAAATATTTTCTTTATCTTTATTTTGACTTTGGCACTTCTTGTCATTGTGGTATCTTGTTTAATCTTTTGTTGCAATACATAATAAAGTTACATTCCATGCACAGTTATTAGAGGGGTTGCAGAGTTCTCTCATTATGTCAAAGATCCCCAGTGTTTCACATGATAGGAGCTTTAAAAAACACTGACAAAAGTGTATCTTCTTCTCGAGGTAATTATATGATTTATTTGAATAATATTTTTTAGCATTGTTAAATTCCTGATGCTTATATTACTTTCTTCTGCAGGAAAGAATCATGGATGAGGGGACCATGGATGAGGGGACGACACAAAAATGATAATTATTTAGTTTATATATAAACCCTGCAATATGTGTACGGCTTTTAGGGTTAGAATTTTTGTATATACTGCCATTTGGTAGTGGAGCATTGAAACTTTGTTTTCATATGATTATATGTAAAATGTTACAGGTCTAATTTAATGATACTTTCTTCATATAATGATCTCCGGGGCATGTTAATGATTCTGTTTCATTTATCATTTACTTTATTGAGTTGTTCAGAACTTTAGATCTCAAAACATTCTCTCTCTCTCTCTCTCTCTCTCTCTCTCTCTCTCTCTCTCTCTCGATTCTTCTAAAACTTATATATAAACAGGCTACAAGTGGAGAGTTCACTGGCATTTGATATATCCTCATACTCGCGGGCTTGATTGCTTGCTGCCTTTGTTTTTCTGAAAATAACTTGCAGAGGTAAATTAATTATGAGAACAGATTTTCCGGGGAAATATCACTTTCTTGTAATTGGTTCAGTAACAAAGTAAAAGTTGTACATTAATTACTTCTTGTACAGACAATATCATGTGTGGAGAAAATGAGTTTTTTTGTATCTTTAAAATTCCGAAACACAATCTAATCACAATTGGACCTCAAAGATGTAGATTGTAGATTGGCCCTCGGTTTGGTTTTGGTCCTGTGGCACGATAAAAGTATGGAAATAAGGAATATGTATTTGCTGGGGTCATACTCCGGGCTTCTCTTCACACCGAAACGATTCGAAATTTCATCTCTGATTATCAATCCTTCAAAACATTGGTGTATCCATGGGCCTTGGATCTTATAACACTCTGGGAATTGTGAAAAGTAGACCCTTTTTTTTCAAATGTATCCATTAGGAAACGTTGAAGAAAAAAGAGAAAAAAAAGAGTGGCAGTAAATGAGCTCGCGGAAGAGAAGACTCAAGGCCTCACATTTGTTGGATCCAAGGAAGCCCTCAAGAAGAGTCGTGAGAGCTCTTAACATAATATTGAATGCTCTGACACCTTCATCTGCTCAAAATTTCAGACCATTATGCGCAATAAGCTTATGATCTACACAATTAAAATGGAAAGTAAAAGTATGCATTATTCAAAAAGAGTGCAAGATGCATAGATTTAATAGATAAAAGGAGTATGAGCGCATTTTTTAGGTCAATTAATGGATAGAACCCTACCGATGTTCAAGGTTAAAGATAAATCCTAATCAAATTAATAATTCTAAGACTCCAACTCGAAGTAGCTCTTCATCTCTCGACTCGAGGCGTAAATCTATTTATGTCAACCAGAGTATGAGCGCATTTGATGCACACTCTATGGCGTGCAGATGACAAATTATTAATAATAATTCCAAAGAACTGCACACATGCAACAAAACACTGCATTGCATCTTTATGCTTCCTATATTCAATGTCTATATAGGAAGAAATAGATCTAGTCATGAGTGGTACATCATATATTTGTCCTCGCTTCAACTGACAGATCTATCAAAACCTAGGAAGTCCATGGAAGTAGTAACTATTTATATTTTCCATGTCATATCCATGGAGATATATCCATGGAGATGTCTTCATGTTGCGCTGTTGTTCATAAGAATCACCAGGAGCAAAGTCTCAAATATGATCCTCAAAATTCCAAATACCACAAAAATCACGAAAAGTTTGAGCATTTGCAAAATTGTTCCTGCTGGCAATAGCCTAACTGCAAGATGTTTCTGATGAGCACAAGTGAAAACAACACGGAATTTCTCCATACAGGACACATCTTCTGACGGTTCTCGCTGTAACTTTAGGCTATAAGAAAAAATAAATATGACCATACCCCTACAAATAATTACAATAAGACAACAAATGGCAGAGCGGTGGCTATCGTCAATCCAAACTAGAAATAATTATACTCTGGCAATTCAACTAGAGCCTATAGTTTATCAGCTGTCCAGAAAATGCCCATGTCATCCCCGGTGCTATTGTCGGCGTCAAAAAATGAGTTAGCTGTCCTTTGTGTAAAACCATCTGTTTTTGGTTACACCAGACGTAAGTTTATCTTCACACCACATGATTCCCAGGAAATCTACTTCCAGTATCTCACATAATATGCTTCCTCAGTTGTAGAATTATCTTGAATTAACTACCACAACCTTGGTATTCTTTGGTTCATGCTTCCTGTAATATTGATTTCTCTGAATTTGCATTCATCCCGTGTTGATCTGGTTTTCGGCATACACAAGACAACGGAAATTCATGGAAGTCGCCTCTCCCAGGCCTCATCTCATCTGGCTCTCCCATAAACCCTCTTTGGATTCTCTTCATCATTCTGGCAAATGTTACCCAGTCCATCTGATTTCTTGACTTGAATAAAGAATCCATCTTCTTTGCATTTGGTCGTATTGTTCTTTTGTGTCCCATATACCTCCTGCAGATTCGAAGAATAAGAGTGCATCAGTTAACAAACCAGAAACCTGGTTGGAAAAGCAGATGGTCATGTCCTACATTAGGCTACATGTCCAGACAAATCAGAAAACAGCTTATACCGGAAAAGGGAAAAGATCAATCTGTAGCTAACTAGCTATTCATAAGTATCAAGATCACATGGACAAATCAGAAGACAGCTAATACCAGGAAAGGAAAAGATCAATCAGTCAGCTAACTAAATGAAACATTAATCAGACTTGGCAAAGACACAATCACGCTTGGTTCATAATGATTGGAAGAACAATGCAATTGGGTTTAGGGTAGGCAAATGGGGAGCATCTTTCTGTGACGCTACACTTAAAGTCATCCAGAAAACTACTTTTGGCCTCTGGACAGTTTCATTTCCTTTCTTTATTACATGGATCATCTAATTATTGCTTCATAGAACGGCAAAAAGGAACTTCATAAATAAGGAAATACTCGGATAACTAACAAAAGTTCACAAGTCTGACCTGCGACCAGCAAGAATTTTGGCCATATTTCCATTATTGTTTGTGGCAAATACATCACTCTCATCACAAACAATATAATCAACTGCGGCCAGCCGAGAAGAGAATGGAAGAAAGGATTTCAACTCTTCAGGTGCAAGCATCTCTTTGGTGTAGAAATTCGGAAAGAGGTTTTTAAGAGGCTGGAGGGTCTCTTCTCCACCATAAACGTCTCCAGATGCAACATAAAGATATGTATCATTTTGAAAACCTAGAGCCCTTAGCATCAAACCTACTTCATGTGGAGTCAAAGGACATTTGCCTTGACTGCGCTCACCATCAGCATTCAAATCCTGCATATTGAATCAAGGTCCTTAAATATGTATGCTCGAAAGAAACCAGAAAAATACTTCAACCATCATGCAAAAGAGAGATGATTCTCCATAATTCAAAGTGCAAAACAGAAATGTGCCTACATGGCATGGAGGCTAATTTTTAATGTGGCAGATTCAAAATAGCAATTGAATATTCAATTGAGGAGCAGGTGGTTTGAAATTGTAGTTCAAGAATATCAGACTCCATGAGGAAGGCTCAGTAGGAGATTCCCCAGACCTTGCATGAAGCTCCCGCTAGACCATGATAGCAAAAAGGATATCGTAACAACATTTGGTATAAAGGAACACAATTCAAAGTGCAAAACAGAAGCATGCATAAATGATATAAAAAAAAAGGAGTTTTTTTATCCACATGGATGACTGTTAAAGTTGGTTAGTCATTCTTCACCCCACATCCCCCCGCCCCTCTCTCTCTCAAAAAAAAAGGAAGGCAAGTGGCTAAGCTGAACATGTCCCCTTTTAAGATTTTTCAAAATAAAAAGGTACGATAGTTAGAGAAGCATCTTCAAGATTTTGGCCATAGAAAAGGTGAAGTTAATTATCCAGGAAACAAAATAATCATATCATTTGTTGCACATACCTAAAGATTCAAACAATTTATAACCAAAGCAGGACCCTTAAACTTACTGGAAGTGTCGCCCATTGCTTTCTAATTTCACCCAACTCATTACGTTCTTTTTCCCCACCACCATAGTAGCAACCTGAAAAGGCAAGCATATCTGGCTCAAACCTGCAGTGCCAATGGAAAACTTCAGATATATTACTAAATATGAGAATTGTTGGCCAAAGTTTGGGTCAAAAACAGCTTTCCGTTGATCATAAATATTAAAATTGCCAGTGTATTTCAAGTTCTTGAAGCGAGAAGTTTCAGGAAGGGTAAGAATAAAGAAAATTGTGGTAAGAGGGTAAAAAAAGAACCCCAAGTTCAACAAATAGATTGGTATGTTGCAAAACAAGACTAAGCAGGTTATAGTCTTTTCTATTTGCATGACATGAATAGATAAACGTTGTACCCTCATGCAGACACATTCCGCATAGAGACCAAGTGAGGAAGCAAAGTATTCAAGAAAAAATAAAAATGTGAAACAAAATGAACAAAAATGCATTGTTCAGAAGAAGTGATCAATGTCAAAGTGCAGCTAACAAAAAAAGGTACATAAAGTGCTCTTGAGGAGCTAAAATTGCACGTGAAGATATGGAGCTTTTATTGTTTTCGAGAGAGATGTAAAAACTAATATGTCAATATGAAAGTGTGAGTCAAAATCAATGTTTCCAGAACAATAAATCAAGAGAAAAGACAAAGAAGATATGGAAAACATTGATCACCATTTACTAACCATATTTGCAATATACTGGCGGAGACATCTAAAACAGAATGTAAGCAAAATCATTGTGCACAAGATCCGTCTTTTTGTGTGAACCAGACATAAATCCAACATCATATGTGTTTCATGACCAGACTTCAATTACAGATATCTAACAAACAAAATACCAAGATGAAGTACTAAAAAAATACCAAAAATACACCTTAAATGAACAGCAATGAAGCGTGGGCTCATCTTTCGCATTTTATTGACCAATTCCTGCCCAAGTATTTCAATAGATTTTGTAAATCTTAATGCATGATAATTTACATGGCAACGCAACTTTTGCAGTTCTTCATCAAGTTCGTTTGTCAGTCTGTAATCAAATTTAGTCAACTGCACAACCTGCAATCATCAATTCCTTTTTGTACTCAGGTTATACAAAACAACGCATTAAACTTTTCCATCAAAGAAGGCACAATATACTTCTACAATAAAGAGGAAAAGAATGAGTAAACAAGTCGCTAGCTATCAGCCCAAGGTTAGAAATTGAGTACAACCAAGATGAGGAAAAGTTTACATAAGTGAATTGGTATTTTCTTTTAGCGGAATGAAATGGAGATTATGGTATAGCAAAAACTGTTTGCCAATATAAAATTGTGTTCAGCATATAAGAGTTACTTGTGGGAAAATTGTGTGATCTTGAAGACACAAAAAGGGCAATGTTTTATTAAGCAATATGTCTGTCAAAATCATTACAATTCATGATACAGGTAAAGGTGAATTGGAGAAATTCTGTTTGATGGAAAGAAAATGGAAATTATAGTGTAGCAAACAACTTCTCATCAAGATGAAATTGTATTTAACATGTAGACTGTAGTTCCCCTCAAAAAAAAAAATGTAGACTCTAGTTACTTGGTTGGAGAATTGTATGATCTTGTACACACAGAGGACAATTATTTGTTATGCCATACTTCTGTCAAAATCACTACGATTATAACACATGTAAAAAACTCACATTTTCCTCGCTGGATAACTAGGAAAGGACGTATTTTAATGATGGTAAGGTAACAAATGCACTTCTGTGTTGAAGGAAAAATAATAAAACCCACTTCGATTCCCGTCAATAACTTATAAATTAGCACCATGAATGCTTTATTTAATTTGTTTTGGCTTTCAAAGATTGCTGCCAAATGACAATAGGTCGTTAAAATCACATTGTTTTCCTGAAAAAGACATTACTGATGGCTAAAGTAACAAAACATTCTTCAATGTCGAAAAAATGTAGTAAAATCCACTTTGATTCTTATCAATGATATATTAATTAGCACTATTGGATGCTTTCTTTAATTAGTTTCCCGTTTCGAAAATTGTTGCTTCAACATCTCCATAGGTCAATAACATGTTACAAATTCACTTGGAAGCTAAAGAATAGTAAAGCTGAAATCAGAATATTAAGAAAAGAATTTATTTACTTTCTAGATTCATTAAATGAATTATTTTAATGTCAAAAAAAGGTCATCAATTTTATTTACATCTCTAGGACAACGAGATGTCTTCACATTCTTGTTGCAACTACAAAATGAGAAAATCAGACCAAATAGAACTCGAAATTTGCATGTCAGAAGAATAGTAAATATAAGATGAACCAATATAAACTTTTTGAAATTACTTATACGTGAAAATGTCAATTATGTTAATCATTAAATCATTGATGCATTGCGTTTGTATAGAGAAACAATCCAATGATGCATATATTACTAAAAAAATTCTGCTGAGATAACTATATGAAAAAAATAATGACCACAAAAGAGGAGGACAACATTGTATATCACAGACTGCAAAATGAGCTTTGAACTGTGGTCATGTTGGATAAATACAAATCACAAAATGCATATTAACAATCATTTTCAGTATGGAGACAATGTTAATCTCAAGAAAAAGCATTTATCATATTTCCGAAAGAAAAAATAAGATGAAGAAATCAAAATACAACTAGATTTATTGTTTTTCATACTACTTACATGCCTCCGCAATAGTATTGGAAGGACTTCATCAAGATAATATTCAGGAGTTGATTTCCTAGGAACTCGCATTGTATATGGTGGTTTCTCCATGGACCTCATTACTTTGTCAGGGATCCTTTTGATAACAGTAATATCTTTGGAAAGGGAGGAAATGAACCAGTCCACATCGAATATGTCTGCAAAATCACTAAAATGAAGATAACTGAATTATATTCTGCTCTGATAGGATAATTTAACTACCTACAAAGCAAACAAATTTTTGTCAACAACTCACCTATTATCTTTCCAGTAGGAATGATGATCCAGTTCAGGCACAACTAATGTAGCATTTAAAATCCGGGCAACCACAACTGCATCTGTTATCTGATGTCAAGAAAATTCATACAAAAAAGCAATGAAACTATGCTTTATTCCTCTTCACCTTTCTTTTAGAATGAAAAGTACATAAATGGATCATTTTCCAGGCTTCATTCTTATTTAGGGTGTTATTTAAGCAATACAGGATAACATACAAAATTTTACAAGAAAAATGAGAAACACACATGCTAAATTCTTTGAGGGAATATGGACATGTTAGATTGATAATTTAAAATTAAAAATAAAAAGCTACAAAAGCAACATTTCTGTAGCCAGTTTCTAATTTTCTTTGTTTGTATGTCAAATAAAAACAGAATAACACACTTTGGAATATAAAGGAAGTGATATACAGAAGACTAACTAGATCAATAATGAAGTGTATCACGACCCTAACAGCTCTCAGACTATATTGTCTTTCAAGTTGTGTTTTGGGGCTAGAATATTTGAATAGCCTCAATTTCCATATTACTCAGAAAATTCAAGTACAATAAAAAATTTTGAGAAAAGAATAAGTGAAAATGTTTTGTACGACTGTGAATCTTGGTTCACCATAAGATAAATGATAAGGCATTTCTTGTCAAATAAACTCCGACTAAACATGTTTTTTTCTCACACAACTATGCAAAATGTTCTCAAAGAGGCCACAATACTGAAAGACATGAATAGTATAAAAAGAAATCTGAAGAATAAATACCCCAGTTCGTTGTTGATTTAGTCCTCCACTCGTTGCAATCAATAAATAGCCATTTGATTTACTCTCACGAACTGCAGCTAAAAATAATGAATAAAACAAAAGGTTCATCAGTTTTCAATTTACATGAAAGATGTATGTTCAGACAGAAGGATGAAAACCATAAACGAGCTACTTAGCCATTATACAAAATGTTCAAGAGTCTCTGGTAAAAGCTCCAAGGAGAATCACAAGAAAGTCCAACAGATGACTGCCACCACCCTTAATAAACATACTGACTGCAGTTTAAGTTGAAGATATAACAGCTAAAGAATGCCTAATTTGCATAACAACTACTTGACTAACATCTTAATTCTCACAGAGGATAGACATTTTATTCTCACCAAAAAGGAAAATAAGATCTGAACGAAAAAGTAGATACTTGCTGTAACGAAATATGCATAAAACCATGATCCAAATGATTGCTTATCAAACTTACATCCATTATGAGATCCTCTTTCACTACAACCATAATAAAGGTCTGTAAACTCGGATTTCCATATATCAACTGGTTCACTGTATCCAGCCTGCAAATTTTTTCTAAGTTAACCGCAGAACTATACTCCTATACATCTACTGATAATCAAGAAAAGAAAAGACATCAAGAGTTGAATATTATGAATATCATATTCCCGGAGTTCCCTCCTCTTACAGGACGAGTGTTATTTATGATGTTTCGCCCCTTTTTACAATAAATTTCACTTTTTTCCATTTATTCTGTTAAAAAGAAGACAAGTAATTCATTATGGGAAATGCTGAAGAACAACACTTTGCTGCAAACTGTAAATGCAACATATCCATCTGCATTTCACCTCTGCAACTACATTGTATGTAGCTTTCCCTTTCGTACTGCAAAGTCTAACTTGCTAAAGCCAAAGAAGACATATTTAAAAAATTGCTACAAGCTTACATCTAATAAATCAGACCGCCAAAAAAGATAGCACGAAGGGTAAAAAGAGGGAGATCGTTTACCCCCCATTAAGAGCGATTAAAACCCGTACCTTCTTGGATCGCCAGCGCCCGCGAAAGCGCGACGACCACTCGAGGTCGGCGGCAATCTGGCCGGTGAAGAGCGAGACGAGACCGAGGGCGAATAGCGTAAGACCGCAGAGCACCGAGCGCCTCCTCTCCCATCCCCAAGCGGCCTGCGCCAGCCGCTTCTTCGGTCCGGCGACGGCGAACCCCAGCGCTGAGACCCCTTCGCCCAGCCCCTGGACGCAGAGCTTATTCACCATGGGCGAAGGCTCATGGAGACGAAGAAGTCCTCCAGAACCCAGAGCCCGAGAAACCAAGCCCTAAGATGACGGAAACCCCAGCGCCATTGATAGCTGAAGGAGCTGATCGATGGAGGGGAGAGAACCAAAGGAAGAACTTTTTTGGAAAGTTATTAATGAAACGGAAAGGAACAGAACACTCAACAAAGCAACAACCATCAAATGGACATTTCGATTCGCATGCCATTTAATTAATCAATACGATGCATGTACCAAAAGATATGCTACTTTTTTTTTATTTCTCTCATGTGTCTCTCAAATGACATGATGGAGATACTGCACATGTTGAGCAGTTGGATAAATTATTTATGCATACAATTAAATGTCACTACTTATAATAATAATAATAATAATAATAATAATAATAATAATAATAATAATAATAATAATAATAATAATAATAAAAGTAACGTGGTATTCTTTTATTAAGGAAAATAATGAGTAACTAAGCATGTCGGCCTGCCTTATTTTCCATATTAATAAGATATGTACAACATGTGTATGCTCTATAAGCTCATTAAATTTTATCAATAATGAATGAATATTAATGCATGTATGAATATCCGTCGAACTAGAGTTAAATGTTAGAGGAATCCATATATATATA
>LTAE01005172.1:0-26723 GCA_001647135.1 Pontederia paniculata | reverse complement strand
ATATGCAGATCAAATATATATCTCACACCATAAAGAAATATATATATATATATATATATATATATATATATATATATATCAACACTATGAAATTTGTTAATGAACAATTAAAACTACAAATACATATCAAAACATAAAAGAAAATATAGCATCGTTTCTCATAAACTTTCCTTTTTCAACCTCCTTGAATAAATATGAAAAGATAGCCGTTCATGTTTAAAAAAATATAATTTGTTCAGAAATAAAATTCGACGAATTTATATTAAAAAATAAAATTTATCCAAGGATTATGCTAAAGATCATAAAATATACATAAATATAAAAATAATATTCTTTTTATTGATTAAAATTTTTAAAATTATTAGTAGCACGTGTAAAACTCCGCCTATGTTTATAGCCGGTCCCAAGCCCGGATAAAGGAGGAGGGTTGTGTTAAGCCTCGACAGCCAACGTAAAACCTCGTCGAATCTCATGAACATGGACCAACGAATACATTGTGCGAATACCTGATAAAGCGCAATGACGTCGTATGATCCATGTACCCGACACCACCTAGTGGGATAAGACTTTGTTGTTGTTGTTGTTGTTGTATTAGTAGCACGTGTAAATTTGACTAAGTTGAACGGATTATATCAATTCGGATCAAAACATTTGGGTGACGAGTTTGTTCGTTTTCGATGAGATTCACATCCTAAGATATATGCGTAATGCACTATGGACAATGAATAATACATTGTATTCTAATCAAATATACTTCGTTTCATTCAAATTAATTAAAAAATGGATAAAAGATTAAATTATTGAACGGAAGAAACATGTTTTCTTTATTTATCTTTATTCTCCTCGACGAATCTATTTTTTTACCCTAAATTAAAGTATAAATGAAGAAAAAATATTTAAAATAATATTTCTTTATTGACTATATATAATTAAATATATACATTTATACATTAAAATATATTACTCTAATAAAAATTATATTTTTTTTAATTGTCATTCTAATATTATTAATTATTTTGTTTTTATTATTTTCTAATTTTTTTTATTTCTTTTCATTATCTTTCATTCTTGAACCAAATAGATTTACCTTAAAAGAATTATAACATGGATCTCATTAATGTCACTGTTTAAATTTTAATATATTTTATAATTATTTTATCCTTACTTTATGTAATATTTTATATATTATAAAAAGGTTGACACTGGTAAAATAGTCTAATAAAAGTGATATTAACAATTTAGGGAATTAAGAATTTAGGTAGAGATCCTTATAACATTTGAGATGTCATCTATTTCCCAATGCACTAACGAAGCGGACAACAAAATCGAGAGGGCCGAGGCAACCTGGTCATCCCGGGAGTACCATGATTTCCGAAAAAATATTTTTGAAAAAAAAATAAAAATTGAGTAAGTTTTATAGAAAAAAATATGTCTAAACTATTAAATATGACATTTAATAAAAAAAAATATGATATCATGATATCATTTATAGAAAAAAATTTGAGTCAGAATTCAATCCAAATTTTAAAAAATTGAATTATGTCTCGCGATTAGTCGGTGCAATTTCGTGTACATTCTTTAAGCATAGCTCATATTTTCGACCCGATTATATTTATATTATAATATTTTATCTATCAATTATATTATAGTATAATAAATATGATTCGCCTTATAATATATAGATACATATAATAGTATAATACAAATTTAGATATTGTTTTTATTTTTTTCTTAAAATGCGTTGAATTGATATATTGATTTGATTTCGGATTGAATTGAATCCAATTTTAAAATTTTGAAATAATTTGACTGGGAGTTGAGTGTCCAGCTTAATTATGCTCACCCATAATTAAGATATCTTCAAAAAATATTTAAATTAAAAATATTCAGTGTATAGAAAAAGAAGTGAGAGGTCAAGGCCTCCATGAAGTTGTAATTACTAATTCCATTCAAGATTTTAAAATTGAGAGCTCATTTTACTGTCAAGTCATTAATTTCAGGGACAAACTTATAATATATAAAGGGATTATAATCATACTTTGTACAAGCATAATTTTCCAAAACTTATAATATATAAAGAATAATCCAATTTTCCATATTTTTTTTTCTTTTTTAATTATAAGTTTATAACATTAAATTTTAATCAAATATATACTTAGTAAATTATTGCTAATGATCTTGCATATGGATTGATTTGGACGAAAAAAACTTTAAAATAGACAATATATAAGTTTCTATAAAATAAATCTATCGATGCAGGAGTTAGGAATGAGATGCATGTTTAAACATAAATTTTAAGCGAAGAGGAAGAATTATTCTTTCGATAAAATTAAAAGAGATTGAATCATTTGACCATCCTTCTCTTTTATCAGAAAAAAAAATAAAAAAGTTAAAATTATCTTTTAAACAAAAATAAATTCTTCATTTTCTTTTAAGTTCTATTCAAATATAAAGTTACATTATTCTAGCTCTCATCTCCTTCTCTTTCCTCTAATTAGCTTAAGACTTTTTTGTCATGATTAACAGTTTAACTAACTAGTAGCGGTATGATTAAATGATAGCGGTTCAAATGATGAATAGCGACTAACACTTAGCAATTAGCTATTAGCGATCTATCAATAAATATGTTTGGCAAATAAAATGCTTGAATTAGTTTATGAACGTTAAATGACTCAAATGAGAACTTTTAAATTATTTGCATTATTATATATATCATAAAAGGGTATATTAGACAAAAAAAATTTGTGCGCTACTTTTGAACCTCCAGAGTTGAGTGTTCAAGTGTCTCAATACGTTCGCAGTCCGTCGCTTATCACTACTCTTTTTTGTATTTACCAAATACATTAACAAGTTCCAAATAATTTATAAGTTAATAAAATAATAATAAATAATAAAGTGATCATGTAATATAAAACAATAAGTGTCTCATACAAATATTAACTAATATTAAAATATTTTGAGGGTATATCTGGAAATAAATTTTTATAAGCTTGTCGCTACCCTAGATGTTGGTCTGTCAAACGTCTCAAAACGCTGAGTTTCAATCGCTTGTCGCTATTATTAATTGTGCTTTCCAAACATCTTAACTAGCGTATTGACTTGGTCAATACACTATACGCTACTGTAGACGTTAATTTAAATACGTGCCAAATAGGATCTAAGTCAAAATGATAAACGCTATACTATAATCTATTTTTATGTTATGCGAAATATGACCTAAAAGTGAGATACACCCTACTTTTTTTTCTTTCTTTCCAACAGGTATTGCTGGAATATGAGAGTTATGTTTGGCAGGCGCTTTAATAGGTTGTCAAAAGGATTATTCATGAATTGTAATGTGCGGTATTCGTGTATCAGATTCGTCGGTTACTTATTCTCATGTTTTTTGGGGTTTGTCCTCGTGGCCTCACAAGGCCACAATGCTATCCGTTGCATGAAAACCACTAACACAAATAGCACTACTAGGACCACTTATCATATGGAATTGAAAAAAAAATAGAAGCGTTACTTACTTAAGTAATTAATATCGTATTACTATTTAAAGACGGAGCCATGATGATAATTCGAGGGTGCAAAATTATTCATTTGTTTATATAGTTATTAATATTAATTATAGTTAATATAAAATATAAGATCATATTTTGAAAGATAAAAGATAAATAAAATATAGTGAAAAGAGTAAAGTAAGTACAAGAGAAAAAAAATAAATAGATAAGAAGGATAGAAGATATTTTAATTTTTATATCAAAGTATTTTCACTAGTCAACAGATAAATTACTATTATAAAAATTTAATCGCGTTCAGGGGTGCCAGTGCACTCCCTTGAGCCCCCTAACTCCGCCCTTGTTACTATAAAATATTAGATTTATGATAGATATAATTAAAATATTATCTTTTTTAAATAGTTTATTATAAACTATTAAATTTATAGTATATTTAACATTTCTACGATTGGTGAGATAAGTAGTCCGTTGAATTTTATGAAATTTACTTATGAAGTTATTATAAAATTAATTAAAGTTGAAATAAGATGGTAAATAGATTTTAAAATTTTTGAGTTTAATTTTTTTTGTATATAAAAAGTTTCTATAATATGGTCCGAGAATGAAGTTTAAAAAGATTGTGATAACAATTGAAAAAAAGTTGCCAAGGCCGCCTCTCCAATATCTTTTTTTCTTTCTTTTTTTGGGAAGATTAAAAGTACAATTTGGTAATATGTATACTTAAAGTTCATGTAAAATCTTTCGCTTCTAGAAAAAAGCTTGAAATTATGAATACATGAAAAAAAATAACATTTTGATATTGAATATCATGAAGTAATTTTCCTTTTCGATATTGGTCTCTTAACTTTATTTTATAATAAATTCGTATTCAAAACTTTTATGTTACAATAAGATGACAGTAATTTTTTAGATTATTTTAACTATGTTTTAAAAAATAAATATATAAAATTATAAATGTATAATATTATATATTTTTTAAAAAAAGAAAGTGGTCGATGCGGTAAGATATCATACAATTAACGTGAAAAACTTCTTTCATTTTCGTCAAATTTTTTATTCAAATGTTCTAACGATATTTTTCGAAACACAATTAGACACAAAATGCTCTCTTTTTTCTATAACTATATCATAACAATTATTAAATATCTCAAAACAGATTATATAAAAATCAGAATGAACTAAATTGTAAAAGAAATTTCTTGATTTTTATACATGAAAACATAAACTTAGAATTTGGTGGTTCATAAATTATTGTTTTTTTTGTCCTGGATGTCTCCGGAATAATTAATGGCATATTCCAATTGGTCCTAATAGCTCAGTTGCCATTTGCATAGTAACTTCGATCAAGGCCATATATGACTTCTTTGGTCCAAAATGAAAGATTTTGATGGTAGGAATGGAAGGTTGAATTGAATGGATCCCCTTGTGAGATTTGTTACATCCCCCAACTCCACCTCCTGGATATTCTTCAGAAGATTCTTTGCACTCGATTGTCCTTTTTAACCTAGCAAGGTACAGGGTCCCAATCACAACTTCAGATTTTCATCCTCATAAGTTTTTCTTTCCTCTATAAATGAAAAAAAAAAAGAAATTCATCCTATCCACCAAAACATAAGAGAGAACAAAATAAATAGATCGAGATGAGGGTTCAATGGCCCCCCCTCTCTCTCTCTCTCCTCTCCTCTTTTAAAGTAATTTATTTTTTTAATTTAGATTCATCGATATTCGAAGTTATTTGTGATTAATTCAATGCTCGAAAAAAAAACTCTGATCAAATTAATAATTTCAAAAATTAAATTAGGAAAGGAAATAAACTCTGATCAAATTAATAATTTTAAATCTAACGATTTGTTACACATGATACATAATGGGCTGGGGTACACCATCATTAAATTATTTATCTTTGAATTTAATAATGATGTACCCGGACATATACCATATACCATGTCTAAAGTTGTTAGATCTGAAATCTACGATTGAAAAAATAAATAGAGAATAATAATTTTAAATAAGATCTATTAGTTTTCAAATCTAATGACTTGTTAGACAGGGTATATGATTTGCTGTGATACACCATCATTAAATTCTTTATCTTTGGATTTAATGATGATGTACCCGGGCATATCATATACCTTGTCTAACAAGCCGTTAGATTTGAAATTTACGATTGAAAAAATAAATAGAGAATAATAATTTTAAATAAAATCTATCATAGATTTTAAATCTACTTGTTAGAC
Organism: Pontederia paniculata; assembly: GCA_001647135.1. Classification (NCBI taxonomy): domain Eukaryota; kingdom Viridiplantae; phylum Streptophyta; class Magnoliopsida; order Commelinales; family Pontederiaceae; genus Pontederia; species Pontederia paniculata. Next base: position 20,983 of record LTAE01005172.1, on the reverse strand, counting down.
AGGGTACATGATGTGCTGGAGTACACCATCATTAAAGTCTTTATCTTTTGTCGATGTCGCTATCTAGCCGTGTCAATCAAATTTGATTAAATAATTTATTATATTGTCCAATGATGTGGTATGATTTGTGTATAGAAAATTCATTTATTTTATTATGCATAGCAAATAAAGTTGAAAAATATGAATTAATTATTTTATTTTATGTGTGATATGGTGTGATGTGAAGGAGAAAATGACATTTTGGAGGATTCACTTTTCTTTTGCCAAATCAAATTTATTTATTTTTGGTTTGATTAATTTTCCTTTCGCCACATATTAAAAACTTGCAAAACTTTCTAGAGCACCACAATAATATTATTATTTAAACTAGAAAACCTCATTGTCAAATTATAATTCTCTTTTCAATTAGAATACCAAAAATTTAAAGAAAAAAAAGATGTGTGGACCTCTAAAATCAAAATAGTTTATATATGTAATTTCACCCATTCAGTGGTGAATTTAAATAGGGTATCATGGTGACATCACCAAGAAAAAAATATTTATTACTTTCTATATCTGAACTCACCATTGAATTATGCTTAGAGTTGTAACTAATTCACGCAATATTTAATCTTTGGAAGAATAATAAATAAGTAGCTTATATATAAGATATACATATACACAGTTATATAACTTCTCAATTATTGTAACATTGGACTTTTTTTTTACTATTAAAATGTTAAAAATATCATTTTACTACATTGTAAATAAAAAAAACACTTGAAAACTTGAACAAACGTGATTTCATTTTTTTTTTCACTTCAAATGATTTTACGGTGCACTTTAAGAAAGCCACTCGAAAATTGTAAAATAATAATTTCGAACAAAAATATCATCTGTTCCATTTCCCTTTCAACTTATGGGCAAATATTTTCTAAAAAATAATATATTTTTAGATTTCCGATCCCGCATGAAATATAAGAGGACACCTGCATATATATATATAACATAAAAAAATAATGACACTTTTTATAAAAAAAATTTGATCACTGTTCACTTATATAGAAATCGTCGACACTTTCTATACAAGTGCACTACACATTTCTATATACGTCGACACTTTTCAAAAAGTAATGAAACATTTTTTTTTAAAAAATGATCATTGTTCACTTATATAAAAAGTGTCGACACTTTCTTTACAAGTGCATTACACTTATTTTATAAAATATAAAATTAAAAAATATTTTCTTCAAATTATATATACTTCATTGATTTTCCAAAAAAAAAGTAATTTATAACAAAATTAATATTATGTTTGGAAGATCATAAGAGACAAATTCTTTTTCCATTTAAAAGTTGAAACAAATATTTAACCATGCATTTTTTTTGAAAAAAGAAAACATTTATTTATAAAATATATTTTTCTCGAGACAAATTAAAACTTAAATGGAAAACAAATCGACAAATGACAAGTGAACGTGTTTGTGGGATATGTAGTGAAGAGAGTGTATTGTGCTTCCTTCATGAATTAGGCATCGCATCATCACATCCTAATCGCGTGCGACGCCTGCTAAAAAGGAGGTAACTTTGCAGTATAAATATGGCGAGAGAAGGAGGAGGAGGAGAACGAGAAGCCCACGGCGGCCAAGCAAAAGTGCAATCTTTTCCATTCTTTTCTCGTTCTACATCGTGTACGACGCAGCGTTTGATCACTACGAAGGTGCCCAAACCCTAGAACTCCTCCCCTGTTCCTGTCCATTCTTGCCCCCACTTCACTGCACTCCACTCCTGATTCGCTCACCCCACGTTGCGCATCCCTTTCTTCCTGTTTTTTCTCCTTAATTTTGGCCACGGGATCCTCCCTCATTCTCTCTCTGTGTTGTTGATGGTCATCTAACCGACTCTACGTCGCCTTTCGTCTCTGGTAAGTGTTCAATTTTTCTCCACGCAGCGTTTAGTTTGATTCTGGTGCATTTCGTTTTCCTTTGCTGTTCAACACGTCGAGGGAGGGAGATGGATGTTTAAAAAAGGCTTCTTTGATGCATAATTTTTGCTACAAATCGTAATGCAGGGACCAGTGCGTGCGTGGACCATTTCAAGGCATTTTGCTGAAAAATTCCGAACAGGTAACGCTGCAAGATTCAAACTTTTGAACTCCTCAGGTCATCTGGCATACGTGCATATACACCCCCCACATGCATTCTCAATGCACAGTTCGTAGTACCAGTCTTGGTCGCTAGTGGTGACTGGTGATCATTAGATGATCAGATGATATCCATGCCTCTGTTCATTCTCTTGTCTTTTCTGTTTCTCCAGATAGCTCTTGTAATATTAAATTCATCTGATGTTACTTGTACATGAATACTGATTTCTCCACAGTTTTGTGGTCACTGATGAGTTTACTCCAATGGATCTTACTTCAAAATTTTTTTTTTCAGTTAAACATTTAGAGACCCATTGACAGAAATGTTTCCTGCAGTGTGCTTCTGAAGAAGTATGCTGTTGTTTCCATGACACTTGTGTTGGTAGTGTTAGTTCAGGAAACTTAATCTGACATTAGCAGTTCCTCTTTCTTTGCACTTCCTTCTGCATGTTTTTGAATGTTAACTGCTTGCTTCAAATTTCCCTTCCGTTATGCAAAAGTTGATATATATGGTCATGCCACTGTTTGAAGTGCTGATGCTTTCTTGTAGGTTTGGCATAATTAGAAGCAAGATGGTTAATTTTGGGAAGAAGTTGATGGCAGATCAAGTTCAAGACTGGAAGGGGTATGTTTATATATGTTTCTTGTTTGAGCTTTAACTGTTCCTATTCTACTTTCATTGGATATAGAAACTTTCTCCTATTGGCTTATCATTTTTATCTCTTTAACCATTAATGTTGGAAGTTGGAACATAAAGGAAAAACAGAAAGAAGAATCATGGACCTCAAAATCTGGAAGCTTGTCCTTGAAACATTTCTGATCATTTTCTTATTGCATGCAGATATTACATAAATTACAAGTTAATGAAGAAGAAATTGAGGCAATATGTACAGCAGAATCAACAACATGGGGAGGCTAAACATTTCATGCTCAAAGAGTTCTCTGGAATGTTAGATGACCAGGTATCCATAATCACTTTTATATTCAGAGTGACACATTAAAATGATTCTTTATAGCAGCTGGCAATGTCCTATATAATGTAGTTTATTGTCTTACACTTGTGGTAAAACACATTCCCTTGCTAAGTTGCATCGGAAAAAAGAATTATCAATAAGATGTATTGACTATCAACATTCTCTAAAATTGTTGCTGGTTTCTGTTGCAGATTCAGAAAAGTGTTCTTTTCCTGTTGGAACAACAAGGGCTTCTTGCCACCAGAATTCAAGAATTAAGAGACAAGCGTGAGGCTCTCTTAGAACAGCCGGATGTAACTGAAATATGTGAACTTAGAGAATCTTATAGAAGCATTGGACATGATCTCCTAAAACTCTTGAAGTTTGTTGACATGAATGCTACTGGCATTCGTAAGATAATGAAGAAATTTGACAAACGTTTTAGTTATAGTTTCACTAATTACTACGTCACGACTCGATCCGATCACCCTTATTCTCAATTGCAGCAGGTCTTCAAACATGTGGTAAATTCTTCATCCTCGGTACAACTTTTCCATTATAATATACTTGTATTTTACCATGTGCGAAAATATATTACTAATATTGTTATCTTATCAACTAAATAGGGAATAAATGCTGTAGTAGGTGCATTGTCTCACAATCTCGCAGCTCTGCAAGATTGCCAAGGCAGCGGTTTATCCATTTATGATCATCCAACCAATGTTCTCAAGGTATATATATTATTTTAATTAGTTTTCTCTTTTATGTCTTATTTGTTACTCTTGGATTAATAGTATCTTCTCATGTATCAATGCAGGACCCTGTTATAGACCAAATAAACGCATCTGTAGACAAGTTAACTCATTCTACAAATTTCCTGAACTTTTTAGGGCAACGTGCACTAATTCTTCATGACGATCTACCTGCTACAGAAGAGGAGGATTGTCTTGATGATGGAAACTATCACTTCAGTTCTCTGGCCCTGAACTTAACAAGTACTTGTCTCTACATGACCAATACATATATAATTGTTCCAACTGCTGATGACTACGCACTGAGCCTAGGAGCTGCACCCACAGTTTGCGGTGTGATTATAGGGTCTATGGCTGTTGCACAAATTTTCTCCTCAGTATATTTGAGTGCATGGTCAAACAAGTCATACTTCAGGCCTCTTGTGTTCAGCAGCATTATGCTTGTACTTGGCAATGCAGTATATGCTTTGGCTTATGATCTTAACTCAATAACAATTCTTCTTCTTGGTCGCCTTTTATGTGGGTAAGCAAGGGTTTTCTTCTTGGTATTTTCTCCAATATATTAGATAAGTGTTTTCAGAGAGCATTAACCAAAGTTGGTTCAGTATTATCTTTTTTTAGACAAACATTCATCATTTTTCTCTTCTCTTCTTTTTGTTACATTAGCTTAATTTTATAGTGCACTGACATAACTATGGAAAAATTGCAGGTTAGGCTCCGCGAGAGCCGTAAATCGTCGTTACATAAGTGACTGTGTACCTCTTAAAATTCGCATGCAAGCTTCTGCAGGCTTTGTTAGTGCTGGTGCTCTTGGAATGGCTTGTGGTCCTGTAATTGCTGGACTGCTTCAGACTAATTTCAAAATTTACAGTTTCACTTTTAATCAAAACACCTTGCCAGGATGGTTCATGAGCTTGGCTTGGCTTTTTTATCTACTTTGGCTGTGGATTTCATTTAAGGAACCTCCTCATGAATCTGAAGACGATCATCATGCACAAGAAGGTGAGTGCAATTAGTTACCAAAGCTTTTTGTACTTAAATTCTAGGGGCCTCATGTTCTTCGGTTCACTGATGTTTCACAAATGTACATAGTTATGTTTCATACTGAATTTATAGTATTCTTGTGTTGATGTAGAGCAATAAGACAATTGAAACCAATTAACTTAACTGTGCTCTTGCAGAAGCAGGACAGATGGAAAAGGAGGATATAGAAAGTTCACTTGTTCAGCCTCTTATTTTGAGTTCAACTGAAGGACAAGATGAGGATGACGACCAGGATCGTGAAGACAGTGAAGAATCTTCTGAGGAGTCCCGCAGACTTGCATCTTCAATTGCTTCGGCTTACAGATTGCTGACACCATCAGTAAAGGTCTCATATTTTCATAATTCTTCGCTATCTTTTTAGATTATACTTGATTAAGCCAATTTCTAACAAGCATCAGCACCTGCAAACTTATACTGACCTATTGTTTTGCAAGTAAAACTATAATACTCCTCGTACCTTAGTTCATGTGTCGATCAACAAATCATTGACACATGCATTAAAATCAGCATTGCAAGTACAAAGCAATCTTTAACAGTTCACACAGAACAAGTTAATGGATCTATGATGAGATGTACTTCAGTTCCATCATGTTTTACTGACTTGAATGGACTTCATACATGTCATTTTACTTCCGCAGAAATAGGTTTGAGAGCATAACTGACAATTTTACAATTAACAGGTCCAATTGTTGATATACTTCATGCTGAAATATGCCGTGGAAACTGTGCTTGCTGAATCGAGTGTGATCACATCAATGTACTTTGGTTGGTCCATAAGCCAAGTCGTCATCCTTCTAGCCATCCTTGCCCTATTAGTTCTTCCAGTAAATGCTGTTGTGGGAAGCTACATCAGCAACATGTTTGAGAACAGGTAATTACAGCAGTAAGATGCCGTTCTTCCACTATTTACCTATAACATACCAGAAAAAAAGATTAACTGCGAGTTGCTCAGTTGTCAAATCAGCAGCTTCATGTAATGTGTCTAGATAATGAAAGATTGTTTCATGTCATATGATCTTCGATATTTCGAACTGAATCAATTATTCCGGATCATTGGAGCATTATCTCATCCTATTATATGTGATGCAGGCAACTTCTTTTGACATCAGAAATAATGGTCATGATAGGCATAATCTTCGGCTTCCAGGTTACTGCTTCATACTCTGTGCTGCAATATGTCGGTTCAGCAGTTATCACCTTCGTATCCTCCCAAGTGCTCGAAGGTATTTTCTTCTTCTTCCTCCATGGCATGCTTGCTGATAGCATAACAGTTGTTTTGATCCTTTCAAGTGATATATTTCTTAGTATCTGTTGTAATCAAGATTCTCTTATATAAGCAAAATGAAGTTGCAAATAAAATTGAGCGATCCTCTCATCATGCCATTATCTTTTCCTTTTGCATTGAATTGTGCAGGGGTGAACCTCTCACTTTTGTCTCGAGTTATGCCGTCACGGCTGTCACGAGGGACATATAACGGGGGCCTGCTCTCAACTGAGGCCGGAACCTTGGCGCGGGTGTGCGCAGATGGCACAATCACACTGGCTGGCTTCTTGGGTCCGCAGTACCTGCTCAACGCCACCCTGTTCCCTTCTCTCTTGATTTGTTTAGCCTCCATTGTTGCCACCTTCTTCACTTATAACACCCTCTATTGATCCATATAAGATTGTCTTTAATTTTCTCTCTTGGTCCTATGACCCTCTGTTGTGAACTCTGCAAATATAGAATGAAAGTATATGTACATATTGCATATCCATCTTTTGTAATCCAGTTCAGATATCGATTTCGTGTTGTTCCAAACTTGGAATACATATACTGTACAGGCAAAGCAACAACCTTTCTGTTTCATCTCAAAGAAAATGAACTAAAACCTATTAAAGTTGCCATGGCTAAAACCAAGTTGTTCCACCTGCAAGCTGAGCATTTCCTTGAGCTACTTTTCAAACAAAACAATTAACAATGTACTGTTTAACAGTTTCAGTAATGAACCACCATTTAGCTACCAATCTTTGTTCCATATGGGCTCCTATATTTTTAACACTTCTCTACCTTCCTATTTCACACATCATGCCATTTTAGTTTCTTGGCTTCCTGGTGCTCATGCCTTGCTTACTGACCATTTAAAAATGGATCACATGAGGCAAGTAAACATCACCTACTACGTCAAAACAAGTAAACCAAATTCTCGACAGCATTGCCGCTACATCATGTTGGATGCATTGTCTTGGCCTCTTCAATGTGGAGTCTTGAGCTTGAGCACTAAAATGCTCCGAGATGATTGCATTGTGTGCAGGTCTCAGACTTCCCTGAAACAGATGCATGGAGAAGAAATGGCTGCGCCACCAGCTCTGAACCTCCTTTAAATCTGTGGAGTTGGTCGAATTCAGCATTTTTTTTTTGCACTTCTCCTTGAAAGAAGGCCTCACATTTGCAGCATGCGCGCAGAGTTCAGGGTCTTGCTTCTCTGTAAGGGCGCACTGCAGGTAGCTGAGAGCAAAAGCTTTAAAGATTCTGGAGCGCATTTTTGCGGTGGACCTTGATTTCAGACGCATTCCCATGCATCAATGGCGGAATGATTCGTTCTAGTTCGCCCTTTATAATGAGCTAGAAACCTGACAAGTTTCCTGAAGCTTTTGCTCTGAACTCTTCTGATCAGTTTAGAGAACAAAGATGTCTGCTTGCCAGTGGAGTACTCGTGCAGTTCTTATCCTCTTCTTTCTTAGATTCTGCAGCTCACAGTCACAGCACGGTAGGAGATGAATTCTCATCTGTTCTTCGATTCAGTATGTTTCTTCTTTCAGATTTGATTACGTTCCAGTGCTTGGTTTAAGCAAGATTTTGTCGTCCATCTCATTGCTTCGAACAGGATTGCACTATACGTTCATGAAGCATGCAGCCGAGGCGCCTCCGGTGTCTTACTACGACTACATCATCGTCGGCGGAGGCACGGCGGGATGCCCCCTCGCCGCAACCCTCTCGAGAAAGTTCAGGGTCCTGCTGCTGGAGAGGGGAGGCTCGCCGTACGGCAACCAGAATATAACGAACCTGGTCGACTTCTCCCTGACGCTCGCCGACGACTCGCCGGATTCACCGGCGCAGAGCTTCGTCTCCGAGGACGGGGTCATCAACACGCGGGCACGCGTCCTCGGCGGGGGCAGCTGCCTCAATGCGGGCTTCTACACGCACGCCGGCGAGGAGGACGTGCGGAAGGCCGGCTGGGACGTCGCCCTGGTGAACCAGTCGTACAAGTGGGTCGAGAAGGCACTGGTGTTCGAGCCGACGGTGCGCCAGTGGCAGTCGGCCATGAGGGACGGCCTTCTGGAAGCCGGAGTGACGCCCTTCAACGGGTTCACGTACGACCATGTACCTGGGACTAAGATCGGGGGCACCATATTCGACGGCGACGGCCACCGGCACACTTCAGCTGACCTGCTCGAGTACGCCGATCCAGAACGCCTCACAGTGCTTCTGTACGCCAGCGTCCAAAGGATCGTGTTCAGACAAAACAGTAAGCCGCCGCACTTCTCGCTCTTGTTTGAGACACATGATACGTACGTAATCCTCTGCTGAAGCTGTCACCGTACTGTTGCAGAGAGCTCGAAGAAGCCGCAAGCGATTGCCGTCGTGTTCAGGGACAACATCGGCGGCAGACACAGGGCTTTACTGAGCGACGGATCGAAGAACGAGATCGTACTCTGTGCCGGGGCGTTGGGCAGTCCTCAGCTGCTCCTGCTGAGCGGGGTCGGGCCGCGGGCAGAGCTCGAGGACATGGGCATCAAGGTGGTCCTGGACCAGCCGCGCGTCGGCCAGAGCATGTCCGACAACCCCATGAACGCAATCTACGTCCCTTCTCCGACGCCCGTGGAGGTCTCCCTCATCCAAGTCGTCGGCATCACCCAGTTCGGCGGCTACATAGAGGGCGCAAGCGGCTCCAACTTCGCCTCGCACTACGTACCGATCCAGAGGTCCAAGTTCGGCATGTTCTCTCCTCAGGTGCCTTGACAACCTCCCCCGAGCTCCTCCTTCTTCTAACACATCTTGTTGCTGTCTTTTACAATCTGACTGCATGCTTCCGGTGAACTCGCTGCAGACTGGTGAACTGTTCACCGTTTCGCCGATCATGCCAAGAGCGCCAGGGCCCTTCTTCCGGAGCGCCGGCCCCGAGTCCCTCTTCAGAGGCGGATTCCTCCTGGAAAAGATCAAAGGCCCCCTGTCGACCGGCCACCTGAAGCTCAGGAGCAGGAACCCGGACGACGACCCGAGAGTGACCTTCAACTACTTCAGTGAACCGGAGGACCTGCAGCGGTGCGTCAATGGCATCAAGACCATCCAAAAGGTGATAGAGTCCCGCGCCTTCTCCAGGTTCAGGTACTCGTTCATATCCATCGAGTCCCTGCTCAACATGACCATGAACTTTCCGGTGAACCTGCTGCCGAAGCACGACAATGACGCCAAGAACTTGGAGCAGTTCTGCAAGGACACGGTGATGACCATCTGGCACTACCACGGCGGCTGCCAGGTCGGGCAGGTCGTGGACAGGGACTACAAGGTGCTCGGCGCGGACGCGCTCCGCGTGGTGGATGGTTCCACGTTCAACTTCTCCCCCGGCACCAATCCGCAGGCCACCCTCATGATGCTGGGAAGGTTAGCAATTAAGCTACTCTTATTTATATGATAGCAACTAAGCTACTCTTATTTATATACGAAGGAATACGTAGTGTGTCTATGCGTTACATGTGCTCTTACTCCATTACGTGAATGGGAGCGGAGAAGGTGTAGCGCACTTTTAGTGTAGTGCGTGCAGCGTAACTGTCACGATCTCGATTCAAATTTTAGTTTGATCCATAAATCGCGACTCATTACGGTCGATCAAATATGATATAGCAGAAGCGTGTCATAATTCACTTGATATATCACATGATATTATCATAATGTATTCATAACACATGCAATATATATTTTAAACTTTTTTTCATATAAGTAATGTCTCCAAAATCTTCAAAGCAAAAATGATAGCAGTAAGTTCCAAATTATGGGTGGGATAATTCTGCTCATAATCTTTTAGTTGTCTAGATGCATATGTCGCTACCTGACCATTTTACATTAATACAAATTCTAAACATTTTCGTGATGCATCGCTATATATCACAAATCCATCCGATCCAAATGGAATAGTAAGGATAGATGCACTTGTGAGTCTCTTCTTCAGTTCTTGAAAGTTTCTCTCACATTCATCAAACCATACAAATTTAGTATTCTTGGGTGTTAGCCTAGTAAGGAGTGTAGCAATAGTAGAAACCCTTTAATAAATCTTCTTAGAACACTATTCACTTGTATAGAAAGGATCATTACTTTCTGTACAAGTGCGCTACATATTCCTTTTTCTTTATATAAATCTATACACATTATATTAAAAATGTGTTAGAGAATCTGTCCCCTTATATAAATTTACACGGACTATATTAAAAATGTATTACACGCTTTGCCCTCTTATTTATATATTTTTTTAAAAATTGCAGGTACGTGGGAGTTAAAATGCTAAATGAGAGGTTGCAAGAACAAGAAGAAGAAACTAATTGAAGCCTGATTGCCACCACTAATCACATCTGAAGAAGAGTTCTAAGGAGAATTTATTTTGTCTTTTCGTCATGTTGATTTATGTTGTTCGTGAATATTTTGCATCTTTAAACTTGCAAAATATGATTAAGATCCAAATGGGGGGATTCAGTATATCTAGTAAGATATTGGCACCCATTGGAGATGTCATTTATATTTATATTTATGAGAAAGAAAGGAATTCTAATGTTCAAATGTCATGGCAACATGGAAAGTAGCTAAAAAAAGAGGACAACAAACGTCCGTCTGAAATTCTAATTTGTGTTCCATTTTGTTCCTTCTCTCTCAAACATCAAGTGTTTCTTCAAAGATTGAATTGTGAAAATGCAGCTATTATAGCATCAAGGTTTGTCATTGTATGTCAAAGTTAACACTTAAAAAGTATCGATTTTGTTATGAAAAAATGGTATTAAAAAAATCGGTCACACATTGCGATAAAAATGAAACAAAGTTTTCACCTAAATATAACAATTAAAAAGTCCAAATCTAGTATACATCAAAATGCAAAAAAAAAAAAAATGGATCCTAATAAAATTAGAGTCAGATGAGACAGTTGTATGTAGTACACCGAAAACTAACGATATTTTTTATAAAAAAAATTTAAATATATAAAAAATATTGATACTTTTTGTACTAGTACACTACACATTCTATTTTTTTTTCGAGTCAGAATGTCTCAATTTAAAAAAGATATCATACATCCTATTTTGTTCGTATTTTTTACCCACGGTAAATCATCAATAAAATATATAATAAAAAATCATAAATATAAAATATAATGGATCATAAGATATAATTATGAAATAACTCAATAAGTATAAAATATAAATTGCTTGTAAGATAATTGTGAAATAACTCAATTTGGAATCAAACTAGAACCGAAAAATTGGTCCTATTTGGATACTTTATAAAGCATTCTAATATATCTCCATATAATTTTAATTATATAAGAAATTGAATGTTTTGTTTAATGACGTTTTGTCACAAGAGAAAAACAGTGATAAAATTAGGTGCGGTATCAAATATTGTCTATAATGCATTTTTATGAAATAATGATTGTCAAACACTCGATTATAAAATTATCAGTCTGTGATCCATCATTCAATTTTTAGCTTATTTTGTGCAGGAAGAAATACAAGAGAAAAAAAAATTAAACAGTCAAATGTTATTAATCTATTTGTTTTAAAGTTTTTTGTTATAATGTCGTCGACAGTTCCTTGCCTCATAGTTCATTGCCATATACAGTGTAATGCATCATTCATGGAAAAAAAGAAGATAAATCTCTTATTCGAACATGATCCATTTTCATTGATATGCTGAGAATTAATTTAAATTTTACTTCAATTCAAAATTGATTATCTTATAAATACTCGTCTACACTCTCATTTTTTTTTCAAGTAAAAAAGAACTCCTTCTGTAACACCCCCGATATTATTTAAGATATTGTTCGCTTTGGGCTCATATGGTCCGCACGAATTTAAAACGCGTCTTGAATGATAAGGGAGAATGATACATATAAACCCATGATCACCTCCGTATTTTGTCCACGTGGAACTAACTTTCATTCTCATCATCATCTTGGGTCTTATAATTTTCTCCCCTTCGGGGCTCAACGTCCTCGTTGAGTCGACCCACATGGTTCAAGTGAGCAAGCGAGGTTGGCTCTGATACCTTTTGTAACACTCCCGATATTATTCAAGATATTGTTCGCTTTGAGCCCATATGGTCCGCACGAATTTAAAACACGTCTTAAATGATAAGGGAGAATGATACAAATAAGCCCATGATCATATTCGTGTTTTGTCCATGTGAGACTAATTTTTATTCTCATCATCTTCTTCTTCATGATAAAAATATTTTATCTTTATTTATTTTCTCTCTTGATCTCATATGGAGAGGGATTATATAGAAGAAGTAAGAAGAACATGAGAACACCACCGATAGAAGAACGTAAAGGGAACTCAAAGTAAAAACTTAAAAAGGAAAAAAAAATATTTTATTTTAATTTCGTAAATATCTAAGATCAAAGAGTCAAAATTTAAAGTAAGAAATGTTAAATTTGAGTAACGTTTTTCCGATTTAGGCTGAGATTCCAAAATGTTCGATTCAGTTCATTTTAATGAAATGTTTCTAGAAACTGGAATGTTCCGATATGGACAGCATTCTTATCTAGCAATTTTTAAGTTGCGCCAAATTAGAAAAATCAGACCAACTTCCAACTAATTCAAAAGTTGCTTATGTATTTACAAGAAAAACAAAATAAATTAATAATTAATTCTAAAGATATTGTAACACCCCTAAATTCAAATCCTGACACTGGTCAATATGTGAACTTAAGGACGCTACTCTGTTGACTTATGATCTAACTCTTTGACTAGTCAATAAAAATTTACGAAATAATATAGGAAAAAGAAACAAGACTACGATGACTAAAGGGTCCAATAGATAAAATGCGGAAGATAAACAGATAAGGAATCTACATATCTCCCAATAATAAAAAGTGCAATATTTGGGTTGATAGTCATACAACTCAATAAATTGAAAATAGAGATACCTAATGATAAAATGAGACTCAAAGACTCATCCATGTGCAAATAGTATCCACCACGAGCATCAGCTGTCGCGCACACCACCAACATCAGAAATCCTTCACAACCTAGTTACCTATGAAATTCAACACAGGAGAAACGATATCCCATGAGCATAAAACGCTCAGCATGTAAGGCATCAAGTACATAAGATAAGTAATAATCATTGATATGAATAAAGATATCAAGATGATATTAAATCAGGCTTGTGTACTATGATGATCATTGGTAAAACAAATATAATCTAAGCATGCCAAGTATAAAGGTATCGTTCTACTCTCTTGGAACAGTATCAGAGCTTCATACCTACCATTTAACCTGGAACAACATCAGGTAAAATCAACATTATCCTGGGACAGCGTCAGGAATAAATCTACCTTGGAACAACATCAATGACTTACAATATCCTGGAACAACATCAGGATTGTATCTCATGTCCTGGAACAACATCATGATTGTATCTCATGTACTGGAACAACATCAAAACACAGATAGAGTAAATCATATCCTAGAACAACATCATGATTATATCTCATGTCCTGAAACAACATCAAAACACATATAGAGTAAATTATATCCTGTAACAACATTAGGGTTATACCTCTATCCTGAAACAACATCAGGATATAAAAAAATACAAGATCCCTACATTAATGTAAGTATTTTAATATTAATTGCTCATGAGTCTTCCAGGTACGCTGACTACCAGTGGTTGGTGCACTAACCACGGCCAATGCCCTAAAAGGGGAGGATGCACGTGAATCTTCTTCGTTGAACAACGGGAGCAGGCTGAACAACAGGAACCAGGTAGCAACCACGCTACCCGTCCTATATAATTAACACTGGCGGTTCCTAAACAATAGTCGGCGTCCTATTTGTGTTATTAATCTTGCACCCTTAACTCAACAAAGTCCTTAGGTATTAAATCAAATATTTGAGTTTTTGTCTACTGAGTCAAGGACGCGGGCCGTGTGGTCAAAATATGGCCCGTGTCCGATCGAGTCAACACGGGCCGCATCAGAATGACATGGTCCGTGTGCTGCCTAGGGTTTTCCACCACCGCGTCCAGGTCCGCCTTGTCCGTGTTCCGTTTCGATGCCGTGTTTGTCCACTGCATCGTATTTGTGTTCAAGTTTCTTGCTCGCGCCGCGTTCGAAGGTCATGCCTGTGTCTGCCTACCGAATACCGCATCGTGCTCCGCATCGTGCCCGTCGTCTGCCGTGCTCAACGCCCCCAGCCATGCTTCGCAAGGTTTCTTCAGCCGTCACGTCGTGCTCCGCGCCTCGCATCCATCTGCCTTGCATCCATCGAGCACCCGTCGTTTAACATGCCCTGTCAGGCATGTTCCACCGTGATCATGCGTGTGCATCGCTTCGGACGCGCACCGCGCCGCCAAGCACGCACCGTGCCGTCTTCATTCCAAATCGCATCCTGCCGTTGTCTTGCGCGCACCGCGTTGTCTGCTGCATTTTTCCGTGTCTGTCTGCCGCGCACCATGCCATTCATCGCGCGTCTCATGCGCTCGTCATGCATTTGACACGCGTTGTTTGTGCCGCGTCACCTGCGTTCACCGTGCGTCCGCTGATCGTGCTCCACGCAGCTAGGCATGCACCTCATCCTGGCGCGCATTCCGCCGTCGATCGCGCTCTGCGTTGGCGGTTACAATGTTGCCAGGCGCGCACAGTGCGTAGGATCCATACGACGCGGTCCGCGTAAGGTCAACGCGGTCCGTGTCGGATTATCTTTCGTAGACTCGGACGCCGAGCATTTTCGCCGGATTTTAGGGCCGCTTTTGATGGTTTTCGGGTCCGATCTCAATTAGTTAATGGGGAAAACTTCTATTTCAATACCCTCACAAATATGTAATAAATCTCTAGAAAACGCGAGGGAAAAAAATCCAATAAAACATGCAAGATCTATTACAACATCTTATGTACAAGGAATCCGCCAAGGAACATACCTTCGGGTTCGTTGGGGTTTATCCTAATATTTCAGGGACGTCCTCCCCGGCGTCTCTCTTGTTGATATCATGATTCTTCTTCTCCTAGGTCGGATAAAATCCATGGGATGAGAGAAAGAAGAAGAAAAAGAATGAACATCGGGAGAGGGAAAGAATCCTCTTACCTAGAACCAGCCACAATTTTCAGAATAAAAATCTGTGGCTCAAGCCCTTAGGGTTATTTATAATCCAAGAGTTTAGGTTTATCGGACAATCACTGAATTTCAAATTTAAATTAATTAGGAAATAACTAGGATTCTGATTTTTATTTCCTAGTTATGAAGATATCTTTGAGAAGATAAAATATGAGGAGATAAAATTTGAGGAAATTTGAATTTGAATTCGATTATAGGGATATTTTTGAAATGGAAAGATCCGGGGAGTTATATAATAACCTCCTTAAAATTAAATTCGTCATCGAATTTGGAGGTATAGAATAGGGATTCAACCAAAAGATTCATATCTAATCCTTTATCTCTTAATCTTTTTCCCCACTCCTCAATTGTTCTTATAACTTCCAATTGCGCAATTACTCTTCTTTATATTCCATGTGTTTGTGCTATCAATTGCATATCAGTCCCCCTTGCTTTCAAAAATCTGTAATCAAAATCATTTTTATTCTTCATTACTATCGATAACTCCTTATTGATCATTATAATTTTTGACTCATAGTCATATGATCCTCATGTATAATCATCTTCTTATGATCACTTGATAACTAAAACAATAACTTCTCATTAGATCCTATATTCCTCGAAATATTAATCAGATTAAGCTCCTAAAAATCATGATTACACTTTCTTTCATCAAATTTCTAATACTTAATAATTGTCACACATCTTGGTTGTTAGGTAGTAGATAACCTTCTTAAAAATATTGTTATACAAAATAATCAATATTTTTCTGTCCCTTTTTATTACTTTATCCGTCATGACATCCATTTACACTTCTCTTGTTATACTAAACTTTTTTCCATCATCAATTCCTGTCACTCATAATTATCTATATGCATCATAATACTAATCAACTTAAGCCTCTTCTACCATAGTTTGAAAATATATATTTCCTTAATCATTTCTCAATCATCCATCTCGTTATTTCCGTATATCATTTAATCTACCCAGTCATAGTCAATGCATAATTACGTTTGATCATACTCATCTTTATATATCATTGATATGATAGATTCTTAGGTAGCATAAGACACCTCCTAGTTTATTAAGTTTAGGGATCAAGGCATAGGATCATGCATCTTAGTCATACCTCAGAAGTGGTAGTTTGAATATCTTATCTGGATAAGGACTTTTACTTTGCACAAGATCTATAATGCATTAGATCTATAGTTTGATCATAATTTTCTTTGAATCTGGATGTTCCTTGATCTTATAGAAGTTAGATATCATAATCTAACTATTCCTATTTATACATGATAGTTGGATAAGGAAAAATTGTCCAGTTCATGTTCCACATGTAACTTTAATCATGTACGATTTGATAGTTGCTTTAAATCAAGAATATACACACCCTACATTTGCATATGTGTCTCTTATATATTGTCCTCTATCTTAGATAATATTGTCCTAGTTCATCTATACAATCATCCACCATAGTCTTGCATTACTATGTAAGAAATCTCAATATGACATGTATAAGTATCTTTCATAAGACCAATCGAATCATGTCCAACCATATTCTTTTCTTACATGATCTATATAAAATTAATGAACAAGAATCTCAATTTAAGTTTTCATTGCATACTAGGTATTAAATTTATCACCTAGTCCACTAGAGGTTCATATTTCATCCTATAGGCATGAAATTCTAACTTCCTTTGATGACATGCTCTTCCTATGCATTACATGGAAGTTTATCTTAGGCTACATCCATGTAACTCATCACTTTAATCTTTCATTTATTCTTCATAATTTAATTTATAGGATTTTCACCTTTATCCTACTAGATTCTCGAGGAATACTTACCTAAGCATCTCACATCCAATTGATATTTAGAAACTTTGATCCTTGACAATAATTCTTTATTCATTGTGTCCCCTAATAACCTCCTTAAGAATCAGGTTATATCATTAATTGTGATGTTGTGGCAACATATCAATATTTCACTCGCATCTTTTATCAAGATAAATCTAATTTCTATAAGAACTAAATCATAGGGGTCATCTATTATATCTATTTCATCATCAATAGAATACTAAATATTTGTTCTAATCCTTGAGTGATGCATGTCATAACCTTAATCTACTTTCTTTTCATTGTCTTTAAGCCGTCATGATCAAGAGGTGTAAAAATTCTCTAAAATCTTTCAATGCCTCAATATTGATGTTTGGATTAAAATCATATTTGAACTTGGGGAGGAAAAACTCAATGCTCTCCCAAACACACTTAGATTGTAATATCTTAATGAGAAAATAATTATAGGTAAAGTTTAAACCTTACCTAACCTTTACTTGATGGCTATTAGCACGTCAAGGAACTATCTGTACCTATCATAAATAAACACGTCAACTATAACAATGCTTATGCCTTACAAGGAAAAAAAAACTTACTTCTGGTTTGGTGTTGCGACTGCTCATGGTGTACTGCACATGAACACACTAACTACTCTAGGGACATCAAGAGAGTTTCGACTTTAGGCTCTGATACCCAATTGTAACGCCCCCAAACGTGGCCAAGATGTGGACATGGGGACGCTACTCTATTGACTTATGCTCTGACCCTTTGACTAGTCAATAAAAAATTCTGAAATAATATAGAGAAAAGAAATAAGACTGGGATGACTAAAGGGTCCAATAGATAAAATGCGGAAGATAAGCAAATAAGGAGTCTACATGTCTCTCAACAAAAAGGAGTGCAATATCTGGACTGATAGCCATACAACTCAATAAATCGAAAAAAGAGAGACCTAATGATAAAATGAGACTCAAAGGCTCATTCATGTGCAAATAGTATCCACCACGAGATCAGCTGTCGCGCATACCACCAGCATCAAGAATCCTCTACAGCCTAGTTACTTGTGAGATTCAACACAGGAGAAACGATATCCCATGAGCATAAAACGCTCAGTATGTAAGACATCAAGTACATAAGATAAGTAATAATCATTTGCATTAATAAGGATATCAAGATGGTATTAAATCAGACTTGTGTGCTGTGATGATCATTAAGCATGCCAAGTATAAAGGTATCATTCTACTCTTCTGGAACAACATCAGGGCTTCATACCTACCATCTAACCTGGAACAACATCAGGTAAAATTAACATTATCCTGGGACAACATCAGAAATAAATCTACCCTGGAACAACATCAAGGACTAACAATATCCTAGAACAACATCAGAATTGTATCTCATGCCTTGGAACAACATCAGGATTGTATCTCATGTCCTAGAACATCAAAATACAGATAGAGTAAATCATATCCTGGAACAACATCAGGATTATATCTCGTATCCTGGAACAACATCAGAACACAAATAGAGTAAATTATATTATGGAACAACATCACGATTATGCCTCTGCCATGGAACAACATCAGGACATAAGAAAAATACAAGATCCCTGCATTAATGTAAGTACTTTAATATGAGTCACTTTAACAATCTTAGATCTTATCCCATTTATGCGTTCAGATGACTTTGGGGTAATTTAATTAATTGCTCATGAGTCTTCCAGGTACGTCGACTGCCAGTGGTTGGTGCACTAACCACAACCAATGTCCTAAAAAGGAAAGATGCACGTGAATCCTCTTCGTTGAACAACGAGAGCGGACTGAACAATAGGAACCAGGTAGCAGCCACGCTACCCGCCCTATATAATCAACTCTGGCGGCTCCTAAACAATAGTCAGCGTCCTATTTGTGTTATTAATCTTGCACCTTTACCTCAACAAAGTCCTTAGGTATTAAATCAAAGATTTGAGTTTCTGTCTACTGGGTCAAGGACGCGGGCCGTGTGGTCAAAATATGGCCCGTGTTCGATCGGGTCAACACGAGCTGCATCAGGATGACACGGTTCGTGTGCTGCCTAGGGTTTTCCGCCGCCACATCCAGGTCCATCGCATCGTATTCGTGTCCGGGTTTCTTGCTTGCGCCGCGTTCAATGGCCGCGCCCGTGTCTGCCTATCGAGTACCACGCTATTCATCGCGCCCGCCGTCTGCCGTGCTCAACGCTGCCAGCAGCGCTTAGCGAGGTTTCTTCAATTGTCGCATCGTGCTCCGTGCCCTGCATCCATCTGCCTTGCGTCCGTCGGGCACCCGTCGTCTAACATGCCGTGCTAGGCATGTTCCTCTGCGATCATGCGTGTGCATCGTTTTGGACGCGCACCGCGCCGTCAGGCGCACACCGTGCCGCCTTCATTCCAAATCGCGTCCTGCCGTTGTCTTGCACGCACCGCATTGTCCGTCGTGGTCTGTGCCGCGCACCACGTCGTTCATCACGCGCCTCCTGCTCTCGTCATGCGTCTAACACGTGTTGTCTGTGCCGCGTCACTTACGTTCGTTGTCCGTCCGCTAATCGCGCTCCACACCCTGACGCACACGACGCCGCCAGGCACGCATAGTATCTTGGCGCGCATTTCGCCGCCGGTCGTGCTCTGTGCTGGCGGTTACAACATTGCTAGGCGCGCATAGTGCGCAAGATCCATATGACGCGGTCCGCGTAAGGTCAACGTGAGTTGTGTCAGATTGTCTTCCGTAGACTTGGTACCCTCACAAATATGCAATAAATCTTTCGAAAACACGAGGGAAAAAAATCCGAGAAAACATGCATGATCTATTACAACATCTTATGTACAAGGAATCCGTCAGAGAACATACCTTCGGATTCGTTGGGGTTTATCCTAATCTTTCATGGACGTCCTCACCGATGTCTCTCGTGTTGAGATCATGATTCTTCTTCTCCTAGGTCGGATAAAATTCATGGGATGAGAGAAAAAGAAGAGAAAGAATGAACATGGGGAGAGGAGAAGAATCCTCTTACCTAGGGTCGGCCATAATTTTCAGAATAAAAATTTGTGGCTCAAGCCCCTAGGGGTTATTTATAATCCAAGAGTCCATGTTTATTAGACAATAAATAAATTTTTAAATTTAAATTAATTAGGAAATAATTAAGATTCTAATTTTTATTTCTTAATTATGAAGATATCTTTGAGGAGATAAAATATGAGGAGATAAAATTTGAAAAAAAAAATGAATTTAAATTTGATTATAGAGATATTTTTGAAATAAAAAGATTTGGGGAGACATTGATCATACAATAATGTCTTCTAACTTGAAGTATAAATATATATGTTTTTAATTGGGTAATGACTATAGAAAATAGTAAATATAAAAACGTGTTACAGGCGCTGGCAATAAAATAACTAAGTATAATAACTTCTTGCTATAGACATATTAAATAATATTCACATGCATGTGTCCCATAACCTTACAAGAATATATTATATGATCCAAGCGACAGCTTGCTTCAGCACTCATCAAGCGTTCCTGCCAAATGACGCCAATTTCTTCTCCAAGCACACTCGTTGCAGCTGCTCTACTCGCCACCTTCTTCTTCGCCTTCTTCAACTCCGAAGCTCGTCTCTCTCTCTCTCTCTCGTAAACATGGTTTCGTGGGTTAACGACATAATTAACATTTTTTTGTCATCCGAGGTACAACTCCAAACTACACATTCGTGAGGGATGCGACAGAAGCCCCGCGAGAGTCGTACTTACATCATTGTTGGAGGCGGCACCGCCGGATGTCCCCTGGCAGCGACGCTTTCCCAAAAGTTCGACGTGCTCCTGCTCGAACGAGGTGGATCCCCATACGGCAACAACAACATATCCAACCTCGACTCCTTCGGCGACAACCTCGTCGAATTCTCCCCGACGGCACCAGCGCAGAGGTTCATCTCC